>JAHLWZ010000660.1:1224-29375 GCA_020536535.1 Pelomyxa schiedti | reverse complement strand
TGGGTGTCCACCCATTTCATGTAAAATCTGACAAAAGATGTAACCAGTGCATAACTACCATGGTGTTCCTTGAAACATGCAGCAACAAATGCCTACATTTGTGTTAAGAGACAATAAAAATAGAATAAAAAAACTAAAAAAAAAAGGTATTGTACCAATAGATACCTCTAGTATGGTGCCTTTATCATGGACACACATTCCTTTTATCGCAGGATGTCTGCGTAACGCATCCGTTGCTTGGCATAAGAATGCTGCTTGAGTTGCATTGCAGATATATCTCTCCTTCAACTTGCTTAGGTACCCCAGGTCTTTGAGTTTCATAGAATTTCTATCATAACACCACGATGCCCAGGCAGTTGGTTCTTCATCTGCAGGAGAGCCGTCGGCATTGAAAGCAGATTTTTCACCTTTGCGATTCTGGTTGTTTGTGCACAGCTTCAGCATAAAAACATCTAGCATTGTACTTGGAGTGGAAGAGATAATAGCAGTCAACAAAACGTCGCACACGACGCCAGACATTAAGGAATCCCCCACCCAAGCTAGCAATTTTGCCTCAGGCCCACATCGAAGCAAACTTTCAACCAGCACTTCATTCTCAGAGAGCTGGAAAAGCACTGTCAGGGGGTATTGCTCCTCTGGGGGAACTGACACTTCTGAAATCCAGTCGAATCGTGGTTTCGCTTTTTTTACCCGGGTGGATGTTTTGACAGGACTAGTGTATGGAAGAGGTGGGGGAGCGCTTGTTGCCTGCAGTGACTTTTGAAATTCCAGCTGAAGTTGTTCCATGAAGGAGCTGCTGGCACTGGCGCTAGGAGGTGGGGTCTGAGGTTCTTGCTTTTGTGGCTGCTGCAGTACAGGTTCCGCACTTAGAGAGGCCTTCTGCTGCGCACTTGATTCCGATTCTGCAGTGCCAGGAGGTCGAGAAGAAGGGGTCAGTGAATGTTGCATCACAGTTGCTTGAACAGGTGGGCTAGGACTTCTCACTGCAGAAGTAGAAATAGGACTTGTTATATTTGGTGGTTTAGTGTTGTTGTTGTTGGGTGGTGTACCAAGTACCGCAGTTGTTGAATATGAAGTTTGTGGATTGGAATTCGATTGTGGGAGTGCAGTAGGCTGCGGGGAATTGGGACTGCTTGTGGTCGGTTTTGTGTCTGGCTGTCCCACAATTGCCTTTTGCGCCTGCCCCTGCGCCTGTGATTGTGGTTGTGCTTTCGTCGGATGCTCCTGCGGCACTTCTTTTACGGCACAGACAGTGGAGGGCGTTTTGGACACTGGCGTTTGACTTATGGGAGCCGCTGGCGTCTTTGGGTTGGTATGTGCCTGCGTCTGTTGCTGCGGTTGTGGCTGTGGCTGTGGTTGCGGCTGTGGTTGCAGTTGCAATTGTGACGTTGGTGTGCACGGTAACATGGAGTGCAGCAGGGCATCTGCTAATTCGTAGTCGTTGTTGGACTCGGCCCAAACGGACAGGATGGCGTCCATTTTGACCTTGTCAGAATATGCCAGCAACAGACGGGCAAGCCCCTTGGCGCTCATTTCTTTCCGTTGTCGACGAAATGCACTTCGTCACTTTGGTTCTCGTTCGCGTGAAGTGGGAGTAGCCCGACTGTAGCAGATAAGAGATAAAAATTGAGGCTTTGTGGTTTACTCGGTGTCAAATGTGCCACAGGGGCATTTTGGCTAAGTGATGAAACAACTGGGTGGCTTTTCGAGCTACATGTGCGTCCAACCCTTGATGAAGCAGAAGGCTGACAAAGGACTCACTCGTTGAGTATCTCTCCTTTCGAGGCTCTTCTTCAGTGACACCCACTTCAAGCTAAGCGGAATTGTGGGAAATTCAACCAACCTCGAGAAACGGTTAAAAGATTTCGGCAGTGTTACGAAATGGATAGCATGTCGGTTCGCAACGGTTTGTCAAAGGTGAAGGTGTTGTTGGAAGAAGGATTCATAACACCTGAGGAATATGCTCGTCGTTTGGAGGGTAGGGCTTTTCCGTTTTTTTTTTTTTATTTTTTTGTTTTTTTTTTAGCTCCATGCATAGAGGTACATGTATTTACGTGTCTTCGCACAGAAAATGCTCATCGGGCACCTTCACCATACGTATCGTCGTATACTACAACCACTTCGTCGATGGAATCCAACTCGAATGTCAACCCCGAGAAACGCAAATTGGATGACCTGTTGGAAAGTGGGTTCATATCGCAGGACGAATATGCATCTCGGTTGGCTGAACTTGGCCCTTTGGTGCAGGTATGCTCCTCCAATTTTCTTTTATAATGAACTTACCCAAGCTCTTTTAGGAACAACCTAACAGGTCGCTTTCAACTCCCATTATTGCAATTACTATAACTACTATTATTTTCTAAACCTAATTGCCCTATATCAAAAACAGATCCAGTGGCAGCCCTCCCACAGTGACTCCCACAGTCTCTGCTGGTGGCCGCTGTGAAAAATGTGGAGCACATGCCAACCTGTGCCTGTGCGCCGGTACCAGCAAGAAGGCCAAAGAGGAAGCTTCCACCCCGGAAAGCACATGGCAAGCAGACCGCTGCGACATATGCGGTGCACACAAGTCACTGTGCCTCTGCAGCGGAACAGCCAAGAAGCGGGAGATGGAGTCAGCCGCAGCTGTCAAAGAAGACAAAACTGATTGGATGGTGGAGAGGTGCACCACTTGCGGCGCACACCGCTCGCTGTGCATGTGTGAGGGGACCACCAAGAGAATACAGGAGGAGCATGAGCAGCAGTTCACTGAATTGGTGTGTGATAGGTGCGGCTCTGCTGCAAGTGTGTGCACCTGCCCCAACTTTGACAGCTGTTCTAAGTGTGGAAATTCAATGGAGAAGAAAGTCTGCCAGTGGCAACAACCTCGCTGTGCTGCATGTCACGCCTTCCCCTCCCTGTGCTTGTGCAATAACTAGTTAGAGAAAATACTAAAAACGAATCAAAATTTTTCTTTCCGAAGTCTTTTTTACTGGAAAGTTTTTCTTGAAAACAAGTCACAGGCACAAAAAGAAAACGAAAATGACGGAGGACTTGCCCCCTGTTACGCCGGGTACATTGTTGAAACGCAGAATCGAGGAAAAACAATTGGCTGCACTGACAAATTGTAATGTTTTTTGTTATTTTGGAAGTTGCTTGTTTGTTTTTTTTTTTCAAGGTTGCTTGTTGGAAAGTCCTTACATTCGTGAAGTGGACTTGAATTCACTTCATGCACTTTTTGATGGAGCCCAACAAACTGGGGATACATCACCCTCTTTAAACAAGGCAAAATTCATTCAGTTTCTTATAGAATGCGGCAACTCCCAATTACGGGACCCTGCAGTTGCCAATAGGTATTGAACCCGTGGTTTTGGAGATGAGCAATTCTAACATTACCACAGCTTCTTTGATGCATTGGATGTGAATCACAATGGACACGTGGATAAACGTGAACTTCTCTTTGGTTTGTTGGCCCTGTCAGAAGCCACTCTGGAATCAAAATTGAAATGTAACGATAACCCAATGAAGTGCATCATCTAACTTGACATTTACCAGTCTGCTTCAGAGTCTATGACTTGAACAAGGTACAGCTTCCCCCGGGATAATTTCTTTCTTATAGAGGAAGGACCATGTTCTGGAACGGCATGAACTGAGACACCTTCTCACATTGATGACAGCTGCCAGAAGCTCAATCACACCACCAGATATCGATGCCATTGTCGAGGCCATTTACCGGGACTTTGATGTTAACCACGATAATGTCATTTCGGAAAGTATATCCTGCATTCTCCCCAATCATTCAATACTCACTGAGCCAAAGGTGAATTCATTGCTGCCGCAATGGCAAGGCCTGACTTATGTGAAATGTTCACGTGGAGCACACTCAAGTTCAAAAGACACTAAACACTCCTCACCACTATACCATATCCTGACTGCTAATGCCTAATTATAACCTATTTACCCTGCCACGTGATTCAAAATCGGGAAAAAAAAATAAAAAACAACAAAAAAGTGAGTAACCCCAGGAACCAACACCATAAAAAGTTTTTTTTGGTATCTCGTTTTGTTCCATGCTGAAAAAACTTAAGAAGAATGGATGAGGGTCCTTCAAACTTTGTTCTACGAGCAATTCATCTTCCTGGTTCAGGTACTACGCACTCACTTCTAGGTTGACTTGGAAGGAGCTATGGAGTGGAAGCAGGGGATGGAGTTGTTCAAGGATAAATTTTGATGCATAAAGTACGTCCACAACCACTGGGCAGTTTTTCCTTCTTCAAAGTTCCTGGTCGCCAATTCCTTATCAGCCGTGAACTGGGTCGAAACTGTCAATTACGGGAGCAGAGTATTTCCTTTCAGTGGGGCGTCCCGTGATAGTTGGGCCGCGTCGAAGTGTGGCTGTTTCTTAAAGAACGCCGTTCGAAACTCAGTCGCTGACTGGCCAGTTCCAAATTTGCTTTTCTCTGTTGCCTAGTCATCAATCACACCAGTAGAATACACAAGCACAACAGAGCAGAGCAGTGTAAAACAATGTGGACTCTAGGACACTCCAGCACAGGGTACATTGCTGCATCGATAGCACTTTATCTTTGGTAAGCAAACAACAGGCCTTTGTATGTAAAGGTACCCCCTACGTGCTCTAACCCCTCCCTTTTGTTTAAAAACGCAAGGTGGTTGACTCCATTTCAAAAGGAACCGAAGGAACCATGTTGACACCAAGTCGCTACAGAGTAGTGACGGCCCCCTGACTCACAGGCATCCCAGTGCACATTACTATCACCAGAACCAGAACCATACTCATAACCATGTCGGGTTTGTGATTATGGTTGTGATGCTGGCTAGCAATTGGCCTGATTTCCTCAGGGTTATTGGTGCGGGAAGGTTCAGACCCTGGACCCATAACTTTGTTGTTCCGTTATGCGCACCGTCTCTGGTCCTACTAGCTTACAGTATCGTTGCTTCACATCCTGTATGTGTAATCTTATATCATGCATACTTCTGTATTACATATTCCTAACCATAAACTACCACTACGTGAAGCAATGGATTGGATATCAGGTACCGAGGGCTGGGGGCCTGACAGTGATGGTTGTAGCTGCAAGTGTAACTCACGTGTTTTTTGATTGCCTAGCGAGTACCTGTTACCCCTTTTGGCCTTCTTCTTTTGTAATGAAATACATACCCTTCAATACACCCGCAGAGCAGGTTCTTGAACAGGTAATTCTTTGTGTGCATACCCTTGGAACTGAATAACCAAATTATAAGTAACTGTCATAAAAAAGAACATCCTCCCTCTTACAAAACCCGAAAAGGTGTGCTACCTCATGTTCCTAATTGTTTTTTGGAAGTCTGGCGATGCCTATGCCACATGGAATTCCCTCACCAAAAACCACACAGTTCCCCAACTATGGACATCACCTGCACCACACAGCAATGGCAGCAGCACAGCAGCGAGAGGAAAACTCTTCTATGCATGTGTGATGGCAGTGTTTGCTGCAGCAGGCACAGTGTTTGCACTTGTGGTCATTCAGCTCGCTTTCTTCCTAAGAAGTGGACTGGCTAAGCATGGGTGGGCTGGCCAGACAGCAACAGGGATTCTGCCCAATGAAGCCCTTTTTGCTCTGCTCTTTGTGGTTCACATGTCGTTGCTTCTGTGTGTATCTGTGGAAGCAACAGCCAGTGTGTTTGACTCGCGATTTCTGGTGCCACTTTGACACCACCCAGAAACATAAGAAGAAAAAAAGAAAAGAAAGAGGTATTTTTACGAACCATACCCTCTCGAGTCCCTGCCTTGTTCTGAGACAGGGACCGGGATGTACATTGCGTTCTTTGTGTTTTTATAATGGAGGTAGCTGCCGGCTAGAACGGCGACAACAACTCCAGATACAATCAAACCAATAACAAGGAGGCTAACTACAGCAAAGACAACTGCGGGAAATCAGTCGGTCACAAAGGAAAAGGGGTTGTACCACTAGAATTGTCATCACAGTCACCACCATCCCAGTTACAGGCCTCGATATTGCAGCCTGGATCACACTCCCCATCCCCAACATAAATGTCAACACAGGTAGGAGCGCAATCTATTTATAAAAGTTCAGAACTTGCAGGAAGCCATAAATAAACCTTACCGTCCATGCAGCCAGAAAATGAAACAGCGGAAATATCCCCAGTAGATACTGGAATAATTGAAGATATCGTTGTGAAGGCATTTGTAGGATCAATTTGATACAGAGTATTTCCTCCGACAGCATACAGAATCCCAGAGCACAGGTCAAAGTCCATATCTAGCAGGGATACATCACTTCCAGTCCACCCCACATACTCCGTTGTACACCCAGAAAAGCCAGGTAACACCCATATTTTGATAAGTGTATTAGCACTGTTATAATATGTGTACAGAGATCCTTGCCCATTGGATGCAAGGGCATTTGCCTCCTCCACAGGAATCTCGCACACGCGATTCACAGTGGCGTGTCTTGTGTCAACAGTATAAAGGCTGGATTTCATACCAGTAGTGGCTACGGCGTACATGGTGTGATTGGCAGCTGACCAAGTAATTCCGGAAAATTGATAACCCAATTCCAGGCCCGTTAGTGGTGTAACTGTGGATGTACAATCAATCGTGGAGTATGTATACATGCACCCATCTTCCTCTAATGAGTAAAACGTTGAAGTATCGCCACCAATAATTTCTGCTGTTGTCACAGATTTCCAGTCATCAAAGCTACATATTTGGGTGTAGTCTATGCAGGAAGGGACAGAAAATGTGACATAGAGCAGTTCGGAACTAACGAGTGCAGAAGCGGTTGCATAAATTTTTTCTGATTGACATTGAGAAAAGGAAACAAAAAAATGCAGGAAGGAAATACCAGCCCAGATGCCAAAGCCAAAATCTTCCAACCCTGCAGAGAGGTCTTCATAGTATATCAGAAAGTAATATGTGGTTCCTTCTATTAAATTCCATGAAAGTTGGTCTTCATGTGTATAATCTGGTTGGTGGCAAGAGGAGTAGTCCTCACAAGAGTTGAGCAACGAAACTTTTGGATAACCAGTATTGCAACAGGTAGATGCTGACACAAGCATGCTGGCATTAGGAGTAAATGAGAGCCAAATACCTAGTGTTTATTAGAGAGAAATGGAATGGAATGGAAGAATGCCATAGACAGGGTTTTCTTCAACACATTGTATAATAATTGAAGGTTGATCAAGTAAAGTAGCATTTAGTACAAAAGGTAGTTCTTCTACGACTACAGCGGAATGGCATGTACTACCAATACCAATTTGATCTGCAAAAAATGTAAAGACCTATCTGCAGTGGAAATGAAACACTCACATTCATATAAATTCAAGTCAAATTCCGTATATGAATAAAGCTCATTTTGAGCTACGGTTATAATGTAAGTATCTCCCTGAGATACTCTCCACACCTCTTTTGATCCTGTAGTTGCCTGGCAGTGCAGTGAAGTTGTTGAAATGCACTGGGAGAGGCAATTATCAAATGCATAAATTTCGAAGGCATATGAATCACTGCCACAAGTAGAAGCAGAAAGAACCCCGTTGTTGAGTACAGTATAAGAGACCCACATGGCTAATACAGGAGTAAGGAAAAAACTAAGGGTAAAAAGTCTACCTTCACCAGAAATTGGGGCAGAACAAAAGAATTGAGAACTACCATGAGTTTTTATGGTTACTTCACTTGAGAAAGGGATGCCCGTTATTGCAAGAGGGCTGCTGCAATTATACCCCTCATACTCAACTGTATTTTCAAGGTTAGGGAATTAAATAGTCTCGAACAACACACCTGCAGAAAGGCTCAACTTAAAAAATGATTGGCCATAAATTCCCTCATAAATAACAAAAATGAGATATGTCTCTCCTTTTGTGGACCACCATGACACAGTTTCAGTTGTTGTGCTGTGGCCAAAAATATCTGATATGCATTGCTGACCGATTCCATTAATACACTGAAGCATAACTTGCAGAGTGGCATACATATCCACTCCTGTGCCATTGCATGTTGAAGCAGAAAGCAAACCATCTTCAACTGCAGTGTAGGAGAACCAAGAACCTGGTGCCAATAAGAAAGGGGAAGAGCAATGGATTGAATACCTTGAACCGAATCATCGTCATCACACAGTGATGAAGATGGTGTGTCATAAAGTGTAGTTGAATATCTGATAATTGGCAGGCCACCTATCAGTGGAATTGGAGTGGCACATGAACTTCCAGGTACATCTTGGAAGTGTGAATGGAAAAATGAATCCAAGCCGAAAACCTTCATAAACTGTGAGATTGAATCTGCCAACTTCGTCATTTTGTCCAGTCACAAGTATGAATGACGTTTGGCCTGCTTGTACCTCCCACTTGACCATAACAGCAGAGTCGGCCATGTAGTCAACATAATTACATTTGGTTTTCTCAAATGTAGAGCAAGTTTGGTCCCCGGATTCGTCACAGGAATTGAAGATGAATATATCGGTATTAAAATTGGTTGCCTCACTGCAGGTCATTGCTACAAGTGTTGCAGTGGAGACCGTGGTATAGGTAAACCACTGGCCTTAAATGAGGTGAGGGTTAGTATAGAGAGATAGATTAAGTATAAAAGACCTTTGTGGGCCTCGAATGATGGGCAAGAAAATAAAGCATAGTCAAGTGAATCAGTGTAATCAGTGTGAGAGAACGGTAACTCCGGTATCGAGAGTGCAGTATCGCAATGGCTTTCAACAGCTATTACGATTTAATATGTATGCCTTCCAGGTAACTACCTTGAAGGTTAAGCCCAAAGCTTCCTTGTGTATCATCTCCACTGATCAGGATGTAGTACTGCGTATTTTGGATGGCATTCCATATGAGCTGCCCTCCAAAGTGGAATGAACAAAATTCGTTACTGAAAGTAACGCAGTCTTCACCACTGCCCGCGTCGCAAGATGTGAATACATAAATAGTGGTATCGAAAGTGGTGTCTGCATTGCATGTAGATATCATCACCATAGAAGTGGTGCTTGGTGTCCAGGTAAACCACATCCCTTAGAAAATGAGTGCTCTTCTGTATCGGGCAGATGCAGTACCTTTGGAAACTGTTGTATCTGGACACGAGAACTGAGAACTGAGTTGATTTTCAGTATTGCCAAGAAAGTAAAATGGAATCTCAGTAATTGAAATCGCCTCCGAACAAGTATTTCCAACATAGTCCTCCACTTACCAAAAATGAGGCTATTTTTCTCACTTCTCTTTTCATACCTTTCTGAACTGTCAGTGTGAATGCTCCCAAAGACGCCATGTAGTAGTCGTCAAAGGTGACATACAACCATGACGTCTCACCCGCCTCTACTATCCACTGAGCAGCAACCCCAACTCGACCCTGTGTGCAGTCTCTATTTGTAACAGTTTCACAATCATTCGCGGTATGACCGCCACATTCGTGTGCCACTGCCAAATATGGTGCTAATACTGGTTCAGGAAAACACGTGGAGGCTGAAAGTCTAGTCGCCTCACTGGCAGTGTAACTAAACCACATTCCTAAAATCAAAATGAAACGGCGCAACTTTAAGAGACCAGAATTTTTACAATTTTCTATGACCGTTCATTATTACTTAGAGTTGCCAACAACAACAGCAACAACAACAACAACAACAAAAAAAAAAAAAAAACAAAAAAAGAGGCTCCCAAGTGCAGTCCGAATGTACCTTGAGTTGTGTAACTCTGCACACAAAAAATGTCGGTGGACACGGTGTCAACGGATCCCTCGTAAACGAACGGAAGTGGCGAAATGGCAATTGCAGATCCGCAGTCGTTGTTCCCCATAACTACTGCAATCCACGCCGACAAAGACACAGCCACCAGGAGCACCCCCATCGTGACTGTTAATTCGAGATTCCTTTCCTTTAATGATCACCGCGATCAAACGACTTCAACACCGAAAAAGAAGAAAGAACCCCCCCACAACCTTGGGTTTTGATCCTTCGACACGAGTGCCCCAAAATGATTGAGACTCATGTCTCTGTCATTTACCCAGTTTAAACTTTTGACTTGGTAACTGTGTTTTGTACCTTAGACTGAGTACCATTAACTGGGTTTTGTTAACTGGGTAAATGGGTTTTCTCTTGTGTTGAAGGTGGTGCTTGAGGGAGTGGCTTGTAATTAAACATTTTCTCAAAGTTGTTGTGGATGAAGACAAGCTTCTCTGTCAGAGCAGGGGCAAGAGCAATGTGGTAGAAGTTGTATGTATATACCTCCCAGGAGAACACCTCACAGTCAGCTTCTGTTGTCCAACACCACAAACCAATAGAGCTAATTCTGAAAGTAATGGTGTAATTTAACTGGGTTTGGTAAACTGTTAACTGGGTTTCTTAAACTGGTGCAATTGTTCTTCCAAAAAAGCTACATAGACTTGTCAGAAGTTGTGAGATGTTACACTCTTTTTATCCCTAGAATAACTAAGAGTTCTTCTCTCATCCAGGAGGTGTCACCTGTATTATTTTGAACTGCAATAGGTAAGCCCACACAACTAAAACTTCAGTGGGTTCAGCTGCAGTTCAAGTTATGTTATGTCTTTCATGTTCGTGGAAAAAAAGAGCATGGTTCAAGATTGAGGAGAGAATTTCTGGGGTAGTGATGGTGGAGTCTTGCTCTTTCAGATGTATGTGGGAGAGGATAGGTGGCATTGTAACTAGTCTAGTTGGTGTCTTTGATGAGAATTGGTTTTGATAGCCTGTGACATCCCACCACTGCATCTCCTGTGATGTCTAGCCTTACTGTTGGTTCAACTCTTTTTTTGCACATTGACTTGAGGAGCTGCCCTGTTCTCAGTGATTGCCTGTTCACTTGTTGTGGGACAGCCCTGTTCCTCTGCACTATCTGAAAAAAAACCAAACAGATACCTTCCATATCTTGCAGATCCCCTAAACCTCCCTTGTACCTCAAACGCCTCGAACAGTACTAGATGATGTTATCAAGCAGCGACTGTAGCCGGTTCCGTTCCTAGGTCTTGACAACAACGGACCCAAACGACTCTTTTTCGTAAGAGATCCCTCCCATGGAGTTTGTTGACGACACAGGCCAGGTGTTCTTCCGTCGCCAACCGTTGCCGTTCTCCCTCTGTACCCGCTACCAGGACAAGAAGCGGGCGTCCGCAGCGCCCCCGGGCGGCGTAGGCGGGGCGGCCGCGGCCGCGGCGGCGCCCCCAACCTCGGAGCCCCTCCTCGTCGCCGTGGGGACCGCGGACGCCCTGGCCCGCTGCGCCCACTCGCGGGTGCGGGCCCACCGCCTCTGCTGCTCCTGCCTCCCCCCGGGCCTCGCTGCCCCCGAGCCCCGCAACATACGGCAGCCCTGCGGCGGCGGCGCCGTCCTCGTGGTGCCTGACAACTCCGTTCCCATAAGGCCGGCCTCTGGTGGCAGCTCCGGCTCGCGCAGCAGGTCCACGCCTAGGACTCGAGAGGCGGCGAGGACCGATTTGGCGTCGGTGGCGACCGCGAACCCCAATTGTGGGTTGGGGTTGGGGGGCTCGCCTGAGGTGGTTGTTTGCCGGGAGGCGGAGAGCTGTGAATGCAATTGTGGGACAGAGGAGTGGTGGTCACCAAGTGGTGAATATATCATTCAGTTTTTGATATCACATACTTCGTTTATCACTACTGACCAGCTTCTGCGTTTGTTCTTATCTCATTTGGAGTATGTATAACTCAAATCAAAAGGGGGTTTTTTTTTTTTTTGTTGGTGTTTTAAGCCCTGAGTTTGATACTAACATCCTCCCTGAATTTTGTTAGACTAGCCAAGTGTGATGAGGACCGTCTAAGGTTTGTTAAAACTCTTTCTTTTTAGAGAAGACCTAAACCAGATTCAGAGTTGTCAATATTGTTCGCAGGTGGGTGACTATTCTTCCTCAAGATTTCTACCCAGGTTGTTAACACTTAATGTTGGTTTTCTTCCTGCTTCATATCACTACAATTACTTACTAGATTTTTATATTATAGAAACCTATGAAAATGAGACAGCATTACTGAAGTGGTCAAAGGCCGCCACTGCTCTTATGTTTGTGCAGTTACCCAGACTTGGAGCCTCTTCGGCCCTTGGTGCTCTCCCACACACAGTTTTGGTTCATCTTATACGCTTCCTGAAACCACCCACGCCTCCTACTTTTTTGGCACTCAAAAAATTTATTTCTCAAATACCTTCACCTCACATTAAAAATAGCATGTCACAATTTATATCACAACGGTAGTTTCCTCCCCTTAACTTTGCACACATTTTCTCACTAGTGGTAGATTTCGAATTTGTTCGCCTGTGTCACCTCCTATCATAGCACTACACACTCCCACTGTACCAGCATCTGAAACGCTCCCTTCAGCATCTGGAACAGACTTTCTTGAAACTGTATCACCTAGACTTATCGCTGAGCAGCTTACGTTGCTTGTCTGGCACATATGGTCTACAATTAACCCTCGTGAATTCATAAGATGGGGTTCGTTGCAAGGGACTTTACCCTCCAAAGAAAAAGTAACCCCTGGAATATGTAAATTAATCAGCAATTTCAATAAGGTTTTTCCATCTTCCTTATGTCCCTGCACTAAGTCCACCACAGTTATCAGTGGCTGTCTCAGCTGCTATTCTGAGCAGGCCAGAAGTAAAAAAGCGCGCGAGTTTACTGTGCAAGATGATTGAGCTGGCAAATGCATTACGGGAACTGAAGAATTTTCACTGCCTGGGTGCGGTTGCATGCGGGCTCAATCATAGTGCCATAGTTCGCCTCAAAGCTACCTGGGACTTGGTATTTTCATTTACAGTGGCTTTCTTCTCCTTGACATCATTCCTCAGGTTTCCAAGAAAAAACGTGATTTGCTTGAGGACCACTTGAACACGCTCTCGCCAAAAGCAGGGTTCATACTGTATAGAAAACTCGAGCTCCATCACGACAGAGTCAGCCCATTCATACCCTACATTGGTATCACTACTCTCCCCTCTCAATTTTTCACAACTCTCCAAGGAATACGGCTGGTTGATTTTGTCTTCCTAGAAGATGGAAACCCCAGTTACTACCGCAATGACACATGTGAATACTTCAACTTTATCAAGTTCGCACAGCTTTCCAACCACATTCTGGATATTCAAGACCTACAGCAATCCACCTACAAGTTCACACCCAATGAACCCTGCCTGGTTTCTATAGACCAGTGGGTGAATTCGCAAGTCCAAGAATCACCAGACGAGTCCCTACTACAACTATCCTTTATCCGGGAACCTCCCGGACCCAGCAGTTCCACCAGTTAGTGGACCATGGACCCCATTTCCTATCCCTGTTTCCCTTCTGCAAGTTCCCTAAATGATTCAAATTCCTCCCAACTCCACCCAAGTCACATACCAACCAGTTAGGTAGCTAATTGCCCACACAACTTGTGTTCCGAGAGAAGTATTGACACCAAAAAAATGGTGATTTGATTTGTTGTCAGAAAAGTGAAAAGAAGGGGAAATAAAACGGATAAGCGAAGGAGATGTTGGGGTCTCCAGAAATTGTGATTGAGCGTAAGTGATGTGCAACACATCCCACAATCGTCACTCGCCCTACTTCATCTACTACCTACTACGTCGATGCTCCCCGACAAGCGTTGCCGTTGCAACCTAACCCTTTTTTTTTTTTTTTTGGTTTTTCTTTCTTCTTCCCCTCCCTGGATAGATTCTATTCAGTGGGAACTTTTGGGACTGACCAAGCAACCTCCGGGTAGATGTTGGCAGTCGTCATGCTTGGTTCATGACAGAGTGAGCCCTCGCGTTTTTTTTCCCACTTTTACTTTCACTTGCAGTTGCACTTGCACTTTCACCACATGATTTTCTTTATGTTTTGGTGACCCTAGTGAATTAGTACGTGTTCATGTCTGGCGGATACAGCGGCTACAGCTACTACGACGACCTGTGCATTTTTGATTGTGGTAAATCCATGGGCTCAACCTTGCAGCTTATTGATTGTCTCCTTTTTCCAGAAAAAAGGGCTTGGATATATTTCATGAACAACATGATACGACCCCGTTATGCTCACACAACTTCGGCAATTGGCGATTACGTATATATTGTGGCAGGAGCTCACGAAAGAAATTACTTACGCGGAGTTATTGCGTTTCCTGCTGGTGAATTTAGTTTAGTTTTAAAAAACCACTCACTTCTCACAAGATGTCACCCTTTATGTTCCTGACTCGAAACCCCCACATACGGCACGCGTTCTTTTCCTACATCTCTACATTCCTTACTCATCCTTAGACTGTAAGCAGTGAGGGTCCCACGGCCCGAGCAGCTCACATGGTTGCTGTAGTAGGAGCAAATATCTACTGCTTTGGTGGTGACGCTGGAAAGGGGAACTACTTTAATGAATTACATACCTTCAACACAGGTACAAACTCAATTTTATCATGGCATTCACACCTTGTAGAATCGCATGAATGGACCAAAATTAATGCAACTGGGGATATTCCCTCTCCTCGTGCGTGGGGTACATTATCATCTGTTGGGTCGAAATTATATCTTATTTGTGGAACCAATGGAAGCATAGTCTTCAATGACGTGTATGTCTTCGATACAAGTGAGTGTCTAACATTCCATTACAACTCTTTGACACTCTCTAGCAACAAAGGAGTGGCATAAGCCTACCACTTTGGGGGAAAAACCCACAGGGAGGCACAGCCACAGTGCTGCAGTACATGGAACTAACGTATACGTTTTTGGAGGCTCTGGTGATGGAAAGTTCCAATCGTTTTCAGATGTCCTTGTTTTCTGCACACAAACAAACACCTGGTATAACGCAACTGCAGTTGAACCCCCAGCACCAAGATACGGGTAAAATTTTTAGAATGCGACATTCTACTCACTCTATCGTAGGCATAGTGCCTTCTTCTATGGCAAGACAATGTTTGTTTTTGGAGGCTGCATTGTTAATAAGTCTAATTCCACACGCTCTTTCTCTGATGAAGTAGTAGCAATTACACCATTCACCATTCCTCGTCTTCCATCGTTACCTGGCACACTCTCCCAGGACTTAAGAACCCTATTGAACAACAAAGCTATGTTTCCAGATATCGTGTTCCTAGTTGAAGGTTGGTAACAAATCTCTTCTTGCCGGCTCATTTGCACAAGGAGGGCAGGTGTGCGCGCACAAAGCAATTCTGGCAGCTCGTAGCAGTGATTATTTTCGGACCATGTTCTGTGGACCCTGCCTTGAACACTTTGCAAGTGAAATAACGATAGAAAACGTCTCTAAGAAAGGTAAGCCCCTCCACTTTTTTTTTTCCTTACTGCTTAACAAAATGATAGCATTTCTCAGGGTGCTTGAATTTATCTACACTGGAAAACTTGAGCGTCTCGAAGAAGAAGATATTTCTGATAACCTTGAACTTCTGGAGGTTGCCCAAATGTACAACATGCAACAACTTGTGAGAATATGCGAGCAAGGTAAAGTTTCCCAACCAGACCCGAATTGTGTGACTCCACTGACTCTTGACCAGTATTACTCAGCCGAGTACACGTCGCAACCGACGTCATGGTTGTTCTTCAGGTGATTCACTCCGCGTTTACGCTGTGCCGCAAATCGCTTCAAGTTGTGTGCCTGAACTGGCTAGCCAGCTACCCAGACCCCGTCGCCGAGAGTGCACTAGCCGAACTATCCCCGGAAGAGAAAGAACTCGTGTGCAAGCACCTTCCAGCTTTCTCCGCCATGGCCCCCAGCAGCCCCTCTCAAACCACCACAACATCCCCATCCACATCCCAATCACAACAACCACAATCACCGGCCTCACTGTCCACCCAAGTGCAATCAAAGCCAACCGCACCCATAACAACACCAACACCAACACCAGCTCCTACAACACAATCACAATCACAAACAAAACCAGGCACCGATAAGAATGGCTCTGGTTGAACACCACGCAGTACAGCCTCCCCTCTCCCATTGAAACACAATTCCGCAGCTTCCCATCATCAACTCCCTTTTTACCTCTCGAGCCCGAGACTCTTGCAGCCCAAAAATGATGAGATTGGCACAAACCCGTTGCCCAACGCGTGAGAACGACCCCAAAAAAAAAACAGATTCTCACGCTGGTACGAAAAATAAAATTTAAAAAAAGGGAGCAAGCAATAAGAAGAATAAAAATAAGAGAAACGATACAAATAAAACGAAAAAACGAATGGAGGTGCCGAACCCCGAGGTTTTTTTTTTCTTCGCTTCTCCTATTAGTTCGTTTCATTTAAAGAAAATGACTAGGAAGGAGGTGGCGTAGTCGTAGATCCGGGGGGCCACAACGGTGTCGTACAACAACAACCACAGCAGCAAGAGCAGATCTCAGCCGACAACAGCGTAACAGCGCAACAACCTAGGGCCGTGATCGTAATGCACGAGGCGACTACGACTACCACGTGTACGACTACCACGACCGCAGTCGAGCATAGTACGACGTCTGTTTCTCACCACGAGAAACATACCACGGGAGGAGATGGGGATTGTGCTGGCGCAGATGTGGGTGACGTGGCAATTTGTGCAACTGCGGGGGATGCAAAGGTTAAGGTCAGCGGTGATCCATCTGTGACAGCTCCTTTGCCAAAGACACATCACCACCAGCATAACCAGCGCCAGCATCAGCACATTCATCACCAGAACCAGAACCAGCGGGCAGCGGTGCAAGGCAACCCAAAAGCCACTGAACTGGATTGTGGGGCAATAGAGAATGTGAAAACTGAGACTGTAACTAGTTCTGCAATTTCCGCAACTACTACTACTACCAACAGTTATGTGGCCCACGACTCGTCATCGAATGCCAAAGGGTCAGGGTCAACACAGAATCAAAGTAGGGTAGCCTCCCACACACACCACCATACTTTGTCAGCGCCAATCAAGCATGTCCCTTCAAAAGTTAGCAATCAGACAGAAAAAGAAACCTCCTCAGAGCACCTCTCAGTTTCCGTTATTTCAACAAAATCTCTTTCACCCAGTCGTCTGGGTGAACCTTCTCCAACACCTACCAGCACACGTACCAAGACAAATACAACTTCTGTTCACTTGGCACATAATAGAACCTATTCGCACCCGTCAGTTATTCCCTCTAGCCGGCAGGCAGCTGGGACGGCGAATCCTGGACTCACTGTTCCTAACGTTGGTGCTCCTGCAAGTGTACGCCCCACATCACCATCTTTCATTAAATCAGCTGCAGCTTCTACTCAACATAAAGAACACCTAAACCCTACACATGAAAATACAAGAGGAGCTTACAACAAAGAGGATGCACTTGCCACTAAGGCAAGTACCTCGACCACCACAAGTACCACAAAAAGCATTTCCACAACTAGCAATCTCAAACCTTCTAGTAAATCTGTGTTAGCAACATCATCAAGGCCACAGATTAAGCCAAGTGCCTCTGCTACAAAGCCGCCACCCACAACCATGAAGCAAACTGCAACCCCCCTTAAAACTGTACCGTCTACTCATCATAGTGTATCTACCAAATTACCTCCAGGAAATAAGCCTTCCGCTATTTCCTCTACCCACAATGGTTCCCATACAAATCAAACTGCTGTGTCCACCAAACCCATTACTGAATCCCAGGTCAAGAAAGTACCACCCGCTTCGCATGTGGACCAACACATTCAAGCACAACCCCCACACAGAGCAGTGATTCCACCAGTGCGAACAGCAGGGCCCCTTCCCGCCCAAACGCAGATAAGACGGCAAAATTTCCCCACAAACACACACTCAACATCAGCAATTCAGTCGCAGAAGCCTGTACAAAGTCACAGTCAATTGGGGCAATACCCAAAACCAGCACAGAAACCCCTTCCTAATAAAACTACTCACAGTAGTATTCCAGCACGTGACCACCACCCCACAGCCGCTTCACACCCTGCCACAGTTACTGCAGACCAAAAACCTCCAAGAAGCAGAAATGATGTTCCGAAACCCAACTCTTCCGTACCCGCCAAAGTTCCTCCAGGACACTCATTACCAGCAAAAGCAACACAACCGGTAAAGTCCAATACAGGCACTACACACACCACCACAAGCAATAAAAACAATCAAGTGCCAGCAAGGCGGCCACCACCGGCAGAACCAAAAGCCAACCTCCCACAAAACAAACCACATCTCAAACAAGCATCACGTCCACCGCCAAAGAGAACCGCACCAATCACAACCCAAGCACTAGAGAAACACCAAGCCTCTTGCGAAGCAGACGCCACAGCCACAGCCACATTAACCACAACATTAACAGCATCACAGAGCCCATCACCAGAGGGACGACCTAAAAGACGCAGGCCACGGGTCCCTCCTCTCAAATTCCCCAGGTTCCCTTATGTCACAGTACACTACCCACGCCCAACATCACCACTCACTCCCTCTGCTATTTTGTACAGGCATGTAAAAGTGTAGAGTAATTAAATCATGCACCACATTTGGCTTTATACAAAATCCAGTTTGTGTTGTTTTTTTTTTCACAGCGAAACAAGGTGTAAAAGATACAGGCAGTGGTGGTGTATTGTGGGTGTGATGGTGGATGGGATGTATGCTTAAAACTACATTGAAGCGCTCTTTAGCTGCTCCACACATGTGTGCACATAAGTATCCAGGGCTGTCATGTCATCATTGAATGAAAACAGGCCTGACACTGCCAAGGAAATTGGTGGTGCAATGGTGGTGTGGTGCTGGAGTTGTGCCGGCTCAGAAAAGCCGGGTGGGGCCATGCATACAGCGGCCCGGGAGAACATCGGGAGGGAACCCTGGTGGATAAGTGACAGCATCCACAGCTCCTCACTCCGGAATAAATCCTCTACATCGCAGTGGCACTGGCCTGATTTGCTTGCTATGGAGGGGGTGTTGCACCAAAGCGGAGGCGGCGTTGAGGAGGCGGCTGGGGGGGCCGAGGTTGTTCCTGATGTTGGGACCTGCTGCGGAGGAGAAGAAGGAGGAGTTGAATGCGGCGGGGGTGAAGATGCTACATTGTGAGTACTTTGTGGAGGGGTTTTGTTCTGGTGTTGGCTGAGGTTGACTGGTAAGGGCAATTGTGATGTGTTACTGTGTTGATGTGGAATGTGGAGCCCTTGCTTAAAATTGCTGAGACATTCCTTGTTACATTTGCGTAGCTTGTCTTTGTGAGCTCTGAATCTACAGGCGTAAACCATTGATGCACACTTGAAACTTATAAAAATTAGGCAACAGAAAACACAATGTAATCCTGGCGCACAACAAGGAGGCTCTCTGAGGCTCGTTCTTAGACAGGGCAATATTAGCAATCCTTTCCATAAATGTCCCCAGTTGTTCAGCATCACCAGTTGGTGGTTCTGCCTACGTTATTGTATTTTGTTTTACACGGGAGAAATACGAATAGACAAAAACTGTCACCTTCAAAGCGGCGAGATATTTAAGACAAGCATATAAATAGAAGTCGAGTGCATCACGGGGCTTAAATTGCAGTTAGTTTCATAGAAAATAATACCCTTTTTTACTCAGAGTAGATACCTCAGTTTGTAGGGAACGGTCAGCAATATGCTTTAGTTTAACAGCTTCTGCTGTAAGCGCCCTGTGCATTTCTTAAAATACGATTTTCTATTAGCTCAAGATACCCCGAGTCAGCCTTTTCGGTATGATCCGAAGAGTGATGTGTGGTACTGGAGTGGTGTGATACAGTGTGGTGCTGGCTTGCGTGCAAAGGTGAGGGAGTGGATTGAACAGTTTTTTGAGGTTGGGTTGTGGAGTGTGCCTGTGATGAAGAAGGTTTATTCACAACCTTCTCAGTGCTGATCTTCTCGGATGTGAGAGCCTTGATATTGCCTAAAGATGTAGAATGACTGATTGTTGAAGATTGTGGCTTATGTGAAGGTGAGGAGCTCACGGGTATTGGGGGAGGCGTTACTGAAATGTGTGAGACCGCATCGGTCTTAGTTGGCTGGTTGTTCTTAGCCGTACTGGTGTTGACTGTAATGGTGGCAGAGTGGCCAGGGTGCGTGTGCTTATTAGGATGTGGAGGGCTTGTGCTTTTATGACGAGTCCTACTTCTACTTCGGCTTTTGCTCTTACTTGTACTTCTGCTTCTACTCCTGCTTTTACTTCTGCTTTGTGTTCGACTCCTACTCTTGCTTTTGCTTTGACTTCTGCTCCTGCTCCTGCTTTTGCTTCTGCTTCTGCTTCTGCTTTTACTTCTACTCCTGCTGTGACTCCGACTTTGGCTTCTACTTCTGCTACTGCTGCTATGGTTATTTCGGGGATTGTTGAGTGCATGACTGCCAGCTGAATTGTTAGGACAACTTGTCGAATTTCGACTGGGAGTAGCGGAATTGTGATGGTGATGCGCGTGCGTATGGTGGTGTGCTCTGTGACTGGAACCCTTGTGATCACTATTATGGCTGGAGCCTGAATTAACAGCATTTGAAGGGTAAGTCCTACGTAGCTGGGATCCATGCTGCTTAGGATTGCGTTTGCTTGTCTTGCTGCTACTGCTCCGCCCTTTACTTCTACTCCTGCTTTGAGTTGGGCTTCTGGTTCTGCTTCGAGTTCTACTCCTGTTTCTGCTCCGGGTACGACTACGGCTTTGCGTTTTTGCAGGAGATTTACTCTTCGATTTGCTTCTGCTGCGAGATTTTGCTTTATTGGCTTTAGGTATCACTGGAGTGGCGTGTACACATGGATCCCCATCCTTCCGCCTAAGTTTAGTCTGAGGTTGAACAGCTCCAACTTCTTCAGATTTTATAACTTTGGGCCCAGGAGTTGATGGCGCAAGTGCGGAAGCACTCTTTTGAGGATCAGTTGGAGGGTTTGCATGAATATCATTCAATTTGGTATCTTCGCAGTTGTTTATGGCTGGTGAACATGGAGCACTCTTGGAGGTAGGTTTTTTGTTTTGGTCACTGGATTTTGGGGAGGAGCTGTGTTTAGGGGACACTGGAATTGACGAGGCTTGTTTCTCATCAACAAGCATTTGATTGGACTTCTCGTAAGGGGCTTGGCTTGCTTTCGAATTCTGAACTGTGGGTGGGGGGGAAGTTGTAACTGTCACTTTTACAACTTCTACTGTGGGAGGTTGACTTGGTGCTTGCACTTCTTCTAGTAATGTAGTCTTTGCAATTTTGGCAGATTGTTCTGCCGTTGGAGGGTTCTGAGGGTTTAGCAAGGGTGATGGATGAGGCGGGGAGCCAGACGGTGACTGGTTTCCTTCGACTACAACTCCGTTGGTTGCCTTGATGGTCGTTTCTCCACAAGCAATAAGCATGCTATCTTGGTCAATGAAACTAAAGCCTACACCCCCATATTCAACATGTTTCTTGGACTGCCTTGGTTGGTGCTTAACTCGTACTACTATTGGTTTTTTCGCTTCAGAGTCCCCATTGGGGGATGATGGTCTCAGCGGAGTTACACTAGGGTGTGTATGAGTTTGGGGAGCAGACCCCAGAGCTGTCCACTTCAGAACAACTCTCCCATTGTTCAAAAGAAGCTTAGGAGTTGCTTGTGATGAATCAGCCGTATTATTGCCAGTATCTGATGAAGTGGGATTTACATCAATTGCTGAGGTAGGATGTACGGTTGCTGAAGTGCCGTTTGCTAAAGAAGAGTTGCTCACTAACTGACTATGAGGGTGGGTTTTGCGCTCTGGATTTTCAGAAATCTGGTCCGATGTACCGTCTTGGTTTTCGGTTATCTGTGGTCGTTACATGATGCCATTTTACTAGAACAATTAACCTTCTGAGTTCTCACTGCTGCTTTGGACACTTCAGGTGTTGTGCTTGAGTTACTTGTTGGTGGACTGACATTCAGTTGAGGTAAGGAAGCTGATTTGGGTATTTTTGAGGGAGTTTTTGAGTCCTGGGATATTGTTTGTGATGCTGACTGTGCTATCACAGGTGATGTTGAAAGGACTCCTTGTGGAGGTAACACTGTCTGCGACGGAGGTGATAACGGTATTGCTGATGGAGATCTTGATAGTTGCTTTGTCTGAGAAGTGGATTTTGGAGGTATTTTTTGCGGAATTTTGCTGTTATTATTCTTACTACTTGAAGTGCCAACTTCGGTACTTGGGTGGTATGGCGAGACTGGTTGCTCGGGAATGGGGTACTGCATTATTTCCTAGGCATTCATTTGTGTTTGTAACCAAAAACCCCACCAAACTTTGTAAACAAAGTATTATGCACTGACCTGGACAATTTCTTCAATTGACTGCTTCATAGCAAAATTGTCTCTGGAAAAGGTGAGCGGGAAAATATTATTTATTCATAGGTAAACTAGTAAGTTATTGCTTAAATATATATGAACACTATGACACGGCCGATTGGGGGAAGACCCGTTATCAAGTGAAACAGTTTGTTTTTCTGAATTCTTCCTCCCATCACTGCCCAGTGTGGTGGTGGAGGACGAGGACGCCGACGCAGTAGTTGTAGTACTAGAAGCGTTGAAACTCGACCGAGCATGCACAAAAGCAAATACACTAGATCCATTTGCCGCGTGGATTACGCTGCCGCCGCCGTTGCTGCCGTTGTTGTTGCTGTTGCTGCTGGTGTCAATGTGACCGCTGTGGATCAAAACCGATGACATTTTTTTTCTCGCCGCTGCTGCTAGGCTGCAAAAGATCGATTACGCACCACCCGGAAACACCGTTGTCGCTTTCGGTACCTGTATGTCGTTGTTGGTGTCTACTCCGCTGTGTGTGCTGCTTCTTACGAAACAGAGATAAAATAAAGAAAAAATAATGAAATGGCCGAACCACAAACCAAAATCTCTTTCTTGTATTGCCTGGGATAGCAAAAAAGACAAATAGAAAATCAAGCGGGAGAAAAAAAAAACCAAGCAAGCGAGTTGGGGTGGCTTGTTGGTTGCTTATTAATACACAGGATAGTATTTGATTAATCGACGAAATGAGGGTGGTTGTGGCGGGATTGGTAACTGGTGCTGGGTTGTGTGGGGGAATAATTATCAAACATTTTCCGCAGAGAGGAGCCAGTTGCTGTTGGTTGCAAGAGGAGAGGCTTGGGTAATGTGCCATTAGAAATTGGTGATGACCTGGAGTGCTTGTAATATCCCTTCGGCTTCAAGGTTGATGCCAAGAGGGTTTGCCCTTTTGTTGGTAACAAAGTCGTTGTAGAAAGGAAGAGCAGCAACTGCGTCTTGTACAGTGAGGAAGCTTGCTACTATGGTCCATGTTGCGGTAGCTGCTTTTGGAGGTGACTCTGTGTCTGTGGGAGGGCTGCCACTGGATTTGATTAGAGGTGATGTTGAGATAGGAGCGGATAGAGTCCCAGGCCATCGAGGTACACATTTAAAGACAACAGAGAGGAACCCGCGATATCCGGGGTATTCAGTGCTCAGTTCATTGTGCACAGCTTCCATGAAACACGTGGTGTGGTCTTCCGGCAGCTGCGATTGTACTATTCTTACAACAACGCTGATTGGTGGTGGATTTGTCATGCGGATGAGTGTATTAGATTCGTTGCTTGCTGGCTTCTCCAATTTCGCTGTTTTTTTAACAAAAAAAAGTTAGGAAATGAATCTGTGAGTGAAGAGGTGGCTCACGTTGTACTTTCCGAGGTTTTTCGATAATAGAGGAAGAATGAATAGTTGTGGTAGAATTATGCGCGCCAGAAGATGAGCCTGTGGGATGTAACTAAAGAGGGAGAGAAGATGTCATTGCTACCTTTTTTATAGCACCGAGAGAGAATATTAAACGGTTTGCTTTGCAAAGTGCACCCTAGAATGACAATCGAAACAACCAATGCCGTATGTAGATGATCCCTGGGAATATCAGCGAAAAAAAAAAAAAAAAACCGGGGAGAGTACCTGGAAGATGTGCAGATGGACTTCAGGCTTATGGTGTATTTTTCAAGCTCATTGGCTGCTTGAAAATAAGGGCGAACGGATGTAGTAGAAAATTTCAACACCTTCGATTTACATTTTTGGCACATCACCTCTGTAGGCAACAAGTCACTATTGGCACGATACAAATAGTAAAAGGCAAACCCTCGGTGGTGCCAGGCCTGCAACACGTAGCGTTGACTCCAGCCTGAAATATTTGGTGCTCCTCGAGTCTATTTGTTAGCCGCCAACTCCGAGGCATTTCTATCCACAACTGTTTTTTTGTTGGGTTTTTTTTTTTTTGGTTTCTTGGGATGAAAGCAATAGGCTAACCTCTTCCGTTTTGAAACGAAATATCTTGGTGCTGGTCAAATTGAGCACAACAGCTTGACTCGCCGGGATCTGCGGAATACCGAGGCCATACAACGGCGGAAGTAACATGGGTGTTTCCACAGATCTACGATCCACGACAGCAGCCGAGGTTTTGTTGTTAACACGACTGCGCTTCATCCCCCTTTCGATGATTTTTTTTTTATGTGTTTTTCGCTGGAACTGTTGTTTTGGGCTGTGAAAACGGAACAGGAAGAAGGAAAACAAAAATCAATGGACAACTTATTG
Source organism: Pelomyxa schiedti (assembly GCA_020536535.1). NCBI lineage: Eukaryota > Evosea > Pelobiontida > Pelomyxidae > Pelomyxa > Pelomyxa schiedti. The sequence goes on along the minus strand of JAHLWZ010000660.1, from coordinate 4,987 downwards.
CCCTTCGCGGACCCCGTGCCAAAGGGGACTTAGAGAATCTGTAATTTTCTCGGATAGGAAACAACAGAAAATCTGTCATCCTCACTTCCCGTATCTGGAAAGGTCCCATCAACGGAATTTGCCTTTCGCAAACGGACACGTGACGTAATATCTACAGGGGGGAAAACTCTAGTGGTGGGCCTTTTGACTACAGTGCGGGTCACATGACATTGCAGTAGGAATATAGCCATGGAATCCATCCAGTTGTATCCGCGGTGGGTGTTGTGTGGGCTTCCGGTGGAATCCGGCCACGGAGGGTGCATATGGCTGCTTTCAAAGGGGGTGTCATGGTTCTCAGAGGGTTGGAAGAGAATTCCGTTACTACCCGCAGCTGGTATGGCCCTTCTTTTGCAGCGCGGGTGTCACTTGGATTGTCCCAGTTGTATAAACATCCTCCGGCTATCGGGGGTGGTGGATTAATCTGTTGGTGTAGGGTTGGCACTAAACGGATTCAAGGAGGTGTACCTCCACAATTCGAATTCCGCTAAGTGCCATATCTGGGCTCAGTGCTAAATCCATTGTATAACTTGAGCATGGTATGGTAGGGTGTACGGTCTCAAAAAACGTTTTAATCAGGTCTTGAATTGCAACCTGGTTTTGATGTATCGCTCGTACATAGAGATCCGAGTGGTACTGAGTAGCACCAGTCAACTTTCCTAAAGTCCATAAAATTGAATTGGTGTATTGAGAAAACTACCATTGGCAACCCAAACCCGGAACTCCCATTCAGGCAGAATAGAATCACAGAATTCCCGGACAACCATTTTCATTGCTAGAGTGCCAGCATCGGCCTTGACACGAGCAAGAGTTAAATCCGAGTAAACGCGAGTACTTCTTGTGATAAGTTTCATTGCCTCTTCGCCATTGCAAACGCGGAGTGCTTTTACAGATGCTCTTGCAAAAACAATAGCTTCATCATTAAGAGCTACATTCAAGGGCACTTCACTGGCTTGTTGAGATTACATTATAACTAAGCAAGGGAGTTTGAATTTTGACCTGAAGGAAACGCTGTAAACATCTCCTTCATTATTGCAATTGTATGATCACAGAAAAGAGGGCTGTCTTTGGGAGACCTACTGGAGAGTTTGACAAAGGCACCACTGGGATAACGCTTTATGCACTCATCCAATCTTTCTCTGAGTTCAAGCAACAGGTGCTTCTGGTCATTTGGCATATGTTCCTGAACGTACTTCTCTGCCTAAGTACAATAACCAAAAATGGTGTTAGCGCTCATAGGGTTTGATCTTTTTTTAAAAAAAAAAACGAGTCAAAACCAAAACACAGCAATTAGAACAGAAATTAGAACAGTACTGCATACAACGTCGAATCGTTCAGAAGTCCAAGATAGTCTGCCTCCAAGAGAACTAGACGTGCTCGACAAATCCTCAGTCTTGAGGGTGAAGTTTACCAACTCCATGTACTTCAACAAAGCCGAGGCATGCTCAGTGTCGACATCGAACCAACTTGTTTCGAACGTATACGGCCTCACGACTGGGTACCAATTCTCGACCCTGGCAAAGTCTATATAGCAACCCCCCAATTAAGGCAAAGAAACACAATAGTGGGAACAAACAAACAAAAAAAAAAGGTTCGAACTTAAGACGGCCAACCGCTGGTGTCGTAGATAAATGAAGCCATTAGATTGTCGGAATAAAAAATATTTCGCTTTTCGTCGTTGCGAACGAAAAAAAAAAAAAAACAAAAGAAAATAATAAACAATGAGCAGATCTGCTGGCACGCATAGTGGCGGCGTTTCACGCGACAGTGTCATTGTTGTTAATATACATAACCGCGTGGAGTGTTGCTCCGTAACCAGCGTTTCTAACGTGTCTTCTGCCGGCGTTTCTCCTGCCGATAGCGGCGGTGGCTGCAGATCTGGATCTGGCGTAGCCAAGTCACCCAAGAAGAGCCGGACTTCTTGTGGCTTTCATTACGATGAGACCACCAACACTGTTATTATAGACTCGTCACAGGAAGAAGACCTCATCGAGGATTCTGAACCTCATAATCCGCTCGGAGAGCCTCAAAAGCATGGCGGCAGAGGCTCTCATCAAAATCAGCATCGGCAGGTTTGGAGGGAATCATCACAATGGGAACAAAGCTATATGTCACATTTTGAAAGACACAACCAACTGTACATGCAATACAATGAACTTTTGGAAAGAAACAGACAACAGAAACAGAAAGACACTCACAACTCACATCACTCCAAGTTGGATGCACAGAACCACCGCCAAGCAATTACTTCACCTAGTAAGACGGCGATTTCTCCACTGAAGCTCGTCCGGTCTTCTTCACATTCGATTACCTCCCCCACTCGTCGGCCAGCGTTGCACCTTGTGCCATCACGTCATGCGCAGACAGTCGTGTCTCCACAGAAAAACACCGGGAAAGGGACTGCCAGCATCTCTAATCCAAAATCGATAGGTAACCATTCCCAATTAACGACCTGCCTTTTAATTCAATCCTCAGGTTTAAAACCAATCCCCAGGCTTCCTCAACACCCAAGAAATTCATATGAGATTTCTCCGAAGTAAGTTGCTTTGACTTCTAAGTCGTATCACTCAAAGTAATAACTTGTCCCAGGAAACCGGAAGCCAATCCTGCCAATACAAGTGGCTTTATAGAAAAACTCAGGAAAAATAACCCAGTCAATGAACAACACCCACAGAGCGCACCGCACAGTGCGAGCTCCAGGTAGCATTATATCCACCATCTTGTTAACTTCCTATCCTCACTTCCATACTTATAGATCACACCACCCGAAAGAACCCATCACGGAGCACACTGCATGTCCGCACGCCCACCAGCAAATATCATCATCTTCTGTAAAGCTAATATCGCCACATAACACCAGACAGCTCCAAAATCCACCAAATCCGGCGCAACATTGTCACCCAATCTGCACTTCTGTTCACGGTGGTGCCCAATGCTATACCTCAAGTCATACGTGTGAACTGCCCACAACCGAGGATGAACAACAACTGTTGAACACTCCTCACTGTCGCACAGCGGAAACTTGTTGCACTGACAATGACGTTCCACCAACGCAGCCGTGGCAGTCAAGCCCACCGCGGACACCACCACTATGTCATGGCCACGATTCAGAAGAGGAACCGATGCTACAGACCCTTGATGAGGCACAGCAAGATGAGAACCCTCCCATCCAGGTTGATAGGGAGCCAGAAAAGAAATCCTCGGACTCTGAGTTACTTGACGGTGACAACGACTCCTGGTGCAGCTCACCCTTCTTTCTTTCTCAATCCTTCAATGTGGATGAGCCCTGACCAATGGAGCAATAAAAGGAAGACAGAAAGAATGTGTCTGTGGGAATCTGAAATCCTAACACAGAAGTTATGGCATAACACCCAAGAATCATCCAAGGCCTTTGTAATCGCTTTGTTTGAGCATCTCTTTGTTTTTTCAAAGTGCAACCTACCGCCCAGTGCTGGACACAAGAAGGCCCATTATCGTAAGATCAGTCATTTAAAAACAAAATCATTTGTCTGTGTGGTTTCACATTCTTATCGCAATTACCATAACAGCACATGGCCGACGAGTTCGATGTAAGTCACAGCGCACACGACACGCGACGCACCCACAATTGGGACTGCCCAAGTGTGCACACTTTTTATCGGGTTTATTAGTTTTCTCAGTCCAGAGACGAGGAACTGAGACGGAAAAAAAAGGCGTTTTCTACAAGACCATCGGCCACGGGGTGCAA
>JAHLWZ010000659.1:10218-25218 GCA_020536535.1 Pelomyxa schiedti | reverse complement strand
TTTGTTTGTTTGTTTGTTTGTTTGTTTGTTTGTTTGTTTGTTTGTTTGTTTGTTTGTTTGTTTGTTTGTTTGTTTGTTTGTTTGTTTGTTTGTTTGTTTGTTTGTTTGTTTGTTTGTTATTTATTGTGGGAGAATGGGTTGCGGGTTGTTGCGGTACAAAATACTGTGTCGTTGACTTTTTTTTTTTTCAGAGTGTGCGGAGTTTGGGTTGACTGCGCAACTGGCGCAGGAACTGCACGAAGTTATTATCCCAGTAATCAAGGCGCAGGCCACAACACCACCAACCAAGGCCTCCGCGAGCTCCGGCAAGCCACCCGCTCCGGCAAACTTCAGCTCCGCCGTCGAGCAGCTCACTCCGCCTCCCCAGGTCGGCGGCCTGTACCGCCTCCGCCGCGATGACGACGACAACTCCCACCACACGTTCAAGAAGCCCTCGCTGAACCTCGTCGCGCGCGCTGCGGAATCGAGGCAGGCTCAGAAAAATACAAGTGCAAGTGCAAAGCCGTCGACATCTGAAAAGCCGGCACCCCCATCGCCGCCAGCACATGCAGCGCATAAAGCTGAGCCACATGCAAATGCAACAAAGGAAGAACCGGACGAAGCTGAGAGCAATGAATCGTCCCGGGACACCAAGAGGAGGAGGGTCTGGGAGCCAACCCCTTTGAGGGTAGAGGATAGCACTTCGAGCGGAAGTGACCACCAGCACAGACAGCTGCACAGGCACACGTCGCATGCTAGCGAGACACCTTCGCACAGCGGTGGGGTTAATGAAGACGTGCTACATAGAGTTGAGGATAGAAGAAGACAAACCAGGGGTGTAGTCGGCGGTGCAAGTGGAGAAGTTGGTTCTAAGACTGGCAACAATGCCGCAGCAAGGCGCCGTTCTGCTTGGGAATCTCCTTCTCCCATGCCAGAACCACAGCGCATTCCGCACCCTCTCACACCGTCACGGCCTGGATCCTCAACACCATCCTCTTCTACATCAACATCTTCTTCCTCCTCCACTACTTCATCTGCATCACTAACACCAATTCGAACTCCGTCATATGATTCAAACCGATGGGCAGATGAAGATGAAAAGAATGTCACAATAAATTGGGGTTTGTACTACAGAGCTGTTTTAGTCGCCACTAACCCCGATTTAAGAGGGTTATGAAGAAGCCGGAACTCAGTTTGATCGAGAATACTACAATAATGACGATGAGGGCGCTGTTGACACACAACAATCTCAATTTTACCATGAGGGTGAATGTGCCGCTGGTGGTGTTGGCTTCAAAACTGAGCAACAACTGGAAGACGAACTAACACGAAAGCAGGTTCTTAATACTCTCCAACCCTAAGCACGTTCTTAACTTAGTTCAGGTCCAAAAGCTAAGTGCACGTAGAGCTCAACTTTTGCATGACGGTGCAATGTGGGAAGAAGCGCAGCTAGTTGGCAGTGGTGTGGCACGACGCACGAGAGTTGATACAGACTTCTCAGATGACACCGAAGCTAGGGTACAACTCGTTATGCATGACATGAAACCCCCTTTCCTTGATGGAAGGTTTGTGTATACAAAACTGATGGACCCTGTATGCCCCGTTAAGGATCCAACATCTGATATGGTTGTCATAGCCCGAAACGGCAGTTCTTTAGTACGAGAGACCAGAGAAAGAAAGGAGAGGGAGAAGCAAGCCAGGAGTGCCACTCAACTTGCTGGCACAACGCTTGGAAACATCATGGGTGTTAAAGCCGAGAATGAAGAAGGAACAGAGAGCGGAGAGAATGCAACCCCTAGTGGAGAAGGAGGAGAAGGAGGTGAAGGAGGTGAAGGAGGGGGGGAGGGAGAGAGTGGAACGGAGGGAGAAATGATAGGTCCCGCGGAACCTGTACCCACTGTTCCTACTGCCCCTACTGCTGAACCTGAAGTTGAACGACGTCTCTCCAAGACTGCATCCCAATTTGGGGCTTTTGCGGATAAAAAGATAGAAGCTGTCAGTCAATTTGCCAAAACGCACACACTAGCGGAACAGAGAAAGATGTTGCCTATTTTTGCTTGTCGAAGAGATTTAATGCAAGTGATCTTTGACAATCAGGTTTAGTTACTAATTGATATTGGAGACCTGAAGTATAAAATAGGTTATCATCGTTGTTGGAGCAACAGGTTCAGGCAAAACTACTCAGTTAACTCAATACTTGCACGAAGAGGGTGTTACATTGGATGGAATGATTGGTTTTTCCGTGTTCTTAAAACGCTCTCTGACGATAAATAAGGCTGCACACAGCCACGTCGAGTTGCAGCCATGAGCGTTGCGAAGCGTGTTAGTGAGGAAATGCAGTGCAAGCTGGGTACTTTGGTTGGCTATTCAATACGATTTGAAGACTGTACCAGTCCAGAAACAAAAATAAAGTAAGAAAACAGCACCCGCCATTTTCGTAATTCTCCAACAGATATATGACTGATGGTGTACTGCTACGTGAATCACTCAAAGATAACAACCTGTACCAGTATAGTGCTATCATTATGGACGAGGCACATGAAAGATCTTTGCACACTGACATCTTGTTTGGTATTTTAAAGAAAATTGTTGCCCGAAGAAGAGATCTGCGGTTGCTAGTCACATCTGGTAGATTCCACATTTCGTGGTTACTTTAAAATTAACCTTTTGCCCAAGCAACTATGGATCAAGAGAAATTTTGTTTATTCTTTGGTAATGTTCCCTGCTTCAACATTCCTGGAAGGACTTTCCCTGTTGACAACATGTTTAGCAAAACTCCGTGTCAGGTAATTCTATATTTATCTTAGTTTGTCTCATTCCTTTATGCAGGATTATGTAGAGAGCGCAGTAAAGCAAGTCCTGGCGATTCATTTGGGAATGCCTGCAGGTTCCACACAACAGGATTGCTTTCTTTACACTCAGTCTCTCCTAGGTGGTGATATCTTGGTATTCATGACGGGACAAGAAGACATTGAAGTCACTTGCTCTGTGATACATGAAAAACTTGAAGCACTTGGAACAAAAGTGCAGCCCTTAAATGTGCTACCTATTTACTCGCAGTTACCTTCGGACCTACAAGCAAAAATCTTTGAGAAGTCTCCAGAAGGCTCAAGAAAGGTTATTGTTGCAACAAACATTGCTGAGGTGTCTTTCATTTTCTGGTTTATGTGCCGTTAACATATTCAGACATCACTTACAGTTGATGGTATTCTATATGTTATTGACACTGGGTATTGCAAGCTTAAAGTTTACAATCCCCGTATTGGAATGGATGCTTTACAGGTAAAGGAGATTACCTCAAAGTTTCTTTACTCTATCTAACATGATACAGGTGTTTCCCATCAGCAAGCAGAATGCTAATCAGCGTAGTGGTCGAGCCGGCCGTACCGGACCTGGTAGGTGTTACAGGCTGTACACTGAAAGTGCTTTCAAATATGAAATGTTGGAAGCTACAGTACCAGAAATCCAACGCACAAATTTAAGCAATACTGTCTTGCTCCTAAAGAGTTTAGGAATTGGTTAGTTTCCTGGCATTCGACGTTCGATTCTCACTGTTGATTCAACAGAAAATTTGCTTGAATTTGAGTTCATGGACCCCCCTCCACAGGATAATATCCTGAATAGCATGTACCAGCTGTGGATACTTGGCGCTCTTGATAATGCGGGATCACTGACCGCCCTTGGTCGTAAAATGGTGGAGTTCCCGCTAGATCCACCACTGAGCAAGATGCTAATTGTTTCATGTGATTTGGGCTGCGCACAAGAGATCCTTACAATAGTGTCCATGCTGTCAGTTCCTGCAATATTCTACAGACCCAAGGAACGGGCAGAGGAGTCCGATGCGGCCAGGTGTGCTCTTAGAGCTTTTCTTTTTGGTGTAGTGTTACTTTGTGCATTGCTTGAGGGCCGGGTTGGGACAGTTTCTGACTCTCACCAGAAAAACACCCCAACCACTTTTGTTTTTCTTCTTAATTTTTTAGGGACAAGTTCTTTGTACCAGAGAGTGATCACCTCACTTTGTTGCATGTATATCAGCAGTGGAAGCAACACCAGTACCGGGCAGAGTGGTGCACCCAGCATTTCATCCATGGAAAAGCAATGAGAAAGGTTCCCAGGCACATCCATCAAACCCAATAACTCAATGACTTGATTAGGTACGAGAGATCCGTTCACAGCTCCTTGATATCATGAACCAAGTTAAGATGAAGGTTCTACCACCTACCTAGTGTAAGTTTCCTTTACACAATTACAGCTTGAGTCCTGCGGTACTAAGTGGGACATTGTTCGTCAAGTTATAGCCTCAGCATACTTCTTGAATGCCGGCAAGTTAAAAGGTTTGGGAGAGTATGTAAATATGCGGAATGGAATGCCGTGCTTCCTGCATCCAACATCAGTATGCCCTTCTCCCCCCTTCCATTCCACCCATTATTCACCAAACCGCTAGGCACTCTACGGCCTAGGAATAACTCCAGGTTAATACCCTTTCACTACCAGTAATAATAATAATATCTAATATACTCCTAATTATTTTCAAAACAACAACAACAAACCAAACTCCCTACAAATACTTATCCCACAATGGCAGATTACATTGTGTACCACGAGCTAGTTATGACGTCGCGGGAGTACATGCAGTGCGTGACGGCGGTGGACGCGCACTGGCTGGCCGAGATGGGCCCGATGTTCTTCAGCATCAAGGAGGACTACAAGAGCCGGGTGGCCCGGCGCGCGTCGGACAAGGCCGCCGAGACCCAGATGGAGCACGAGATGGCGCAGGCCCAGGCCAAGATCGAGGAGCAGAGGGCCGTCGACGCCACGCGCTGGAAGACGTCCATGGACAAGACCAACAAGATAGCGACCCCGGGCCAGCGCCTCGACCCGGGCACGCCGCGACGCACCCCGGCCAGGCTGGGCCTGTGATTGTGCCATTGTGGGTCTGATTCTTGGGGGTCTGGAATGGAATGGAATTGAATATTGAATTCAGTCTTCATCAACCACAGTGAAGATAGATAGAAACGAGATAGAACTCGTGGGTTTTATTGCATTTGATGTTCTTGTGTTCCATTGTTCTCTATTTTTTTGTTTGTTTTGGTTCGCAGATGCTGCTGAGGCGGCTCATCACGTAAATTAACAACAAACAACAAAAAAAAAAAAAGGAAAAAGATGAAGCACGACGACGTCAAGTCGAAGTCGGGTGTGGTCGCTGCCAGTGTCGCAAATCCGGGGGCCAGATCTCCATGTTGTGGTGAGCTAGATTCGCATTTGTAGTAGTGGCGTCATTGGCGAGTTGTGGATTTTTTCCTTTGTACTGAGGGAATTGTTGTTATAGGGACCCCTTCACTGTTAAAAAGAATGCAAATCGTGCCGGCCGGTGTGTCTGTACCATGGTACGATGCCTTGCGTGGTTTTACTGCCACAATTGTGGACGCATCATTTCTGGGGCAACCTGTACAGTGTGTTTTTCTAATTCCCAACAATTGTGATTATGCTTAACCCTTTCCACAGTAATTTAAGAGTAGCTGCAAGCCACCACAAGAAAATGAGCAAAAACCCAAAAGACTGGTATGCCGGCTACTCCACTTCAGTTACTGTTTTTGCTCCTTTCGTGGGATTCCAGCTTTTCACCAAGTCAACAATCATGAAAGTACTTTACTTCTCTTCAATGTATTATCCACTTATCAGTGCACCAGACATACGCAAACAGTATTGGTATTAGCCCTCACCATTTGCCTCTATCCCGACGTATTGCCTGTGGAATTGGTGCCAACGCCTTGTGTGCCGTACCACTTTGTGCCCTGGAGAACATTCTTTCTGGTGTTCGCGTTGGCAATGGTGTAGGTATAAAATCCTTGTGGAAGGGGTTCATACCACTACTTGCTCGCGAGACAGTATGTCTACTATACCCGCGATAGCTGAGTGTATCCTAAACACGTTTCCCTAGGTTAGTGCCGTTGTCTGGACTGGTGCCTCCCCAATTGCAAGCAATTACCTGAAATCCAAGGGCTTCTCTGAGTCCAAGACAATATTCCTATCCAGCACCGCTGTTAGCTGCACAGCTACTGCCGCCACACTCCCATTCGAGGTTGTTAAGTCCGCTGTACAAAAGTCTCCCGTCAAGATTAGCGCCGTCGCTGCCGCCAGAAGTGTGTACTCCCAACAAACACAACCGCAATAAAGCGCACAGCCAAAATAGCACAACTAACCAACAACAATAGATGTTGTTGCCTCAGGAGGAGCCAGAGCACTGTTCCCGGCACTACACATCCGCATGCTACGCAGTGTGGTTTCCAGTGTGGCCTGGTACTACTCCTACATGTACTGTGACAAGCTATTCGTCAAGAAGAAGGAGCCCAACAACAATAACAACAACAAACACTGAGACCTCCCCAAACACCCTCGTGATTATTTTTGCCCTATGTCACCACACTAACAGCTTACTTCTAAAAAAATTGTATTGCATGAAAAACCAAAAACAAACTGGAAAGAAGCATTGTTCCAAATATTTATTGTTGGTAATTGGGAGGACTAAAGGTATAGGCCTTCTGGTATGTGTTCTTTCTTGCGGTAGAGTACCTTCTCTTTGGCTTTCTTGAAGTCGTTGTGGGTTACTTTCATGCGTCTCTCGCGTAGGGCAAGAAGACCAGCCTCGGTACAGATTGCCTTGGGGTCTTGTTAGAAAGGAAAAAACCGGCATAGAATACTCAACCTTGATATCGGCACCTGACAAATCCTCCTTGGTCATTACAAACTCCTCGAGAATTACATCCTCAGCGAGGGTCATTTTCTGTGTGTGAATCTCGAAGATTTTGCGTTTGGTTTTGATGTCCGGAAGTGGGAACTCGATTTTGCGGTCGATTCGACCTGATGAAGAGTGAGGATTTTCTTCCAAATGGGGATTGGCTCATACCGGGTCGGATCAGAGCAGGGTCCAGGGTCTCAATTCGGTTGGTTGCAATCAGGACCTTGACATCACCACGGGAATCAAAACCATCCAGTTGGTTGAGTAGCTCAAGCATAGTTCTCTGGATTTCTTTCTCACCTCCAGAGTGTGCCTCGTACCTCTTGGTGCCAACGGCATCGATTTCGTCTATAAACACGATTGAAGGTGCAAGTTCTTCAGCTACTCTGAACATTTCTCTGACAAGTTTCGGTCCATCTCCAAGATACTTCTGAATAAGTTCGGAGCCAACAACTCTCAAAAATGTGGCTGATGTCTGGTTGGCAACAGCTTTGGCCAGAAGAGTCTTGCCTGAAAAAAAGTTGGAATAATTTGAGTGATGTGGAACGTACCAGTGCCAGGTGGTCCGTACAAAATAACTCCTTTTGGGGGTTTTATTCCAATTTCATCATACAACTCGGGGTGTGTAAGTGGTAACTCAACGGCTTCCTTTTGTTTCCCAATTTAGCAAGTCCCTTGAAAATATGTTTGATACCTTGATTTCCATGATCTGCTGTTCCAAACCACCAACATCTGCGTATGACTCAAGTGGTGCCTTATCAACCTTCATCACGCTGACAAGGGGATCAACATCGTCTTGTAGGAGCCCAACTATTGCTGTTGTCTAGCAAATTGTTAGTTCTGGGGTCTGTAGATGACTCGCATTACCCTATTATGAGTAAGGACTTGACACCCAGGCTCTAGTTGCTCTTTATCAACAAAAGACATCATTGTGACATAATGTTCTGGACCAGAAGAGCTGCTGACGATAGCATGCGTTTCATCAATAATTTCTTCCAGTGTGCAAACACCCATTGGTGACCCTCGGATATCCTCCACTTTAGAGCGTTCCTCCTACGAAAGATAAGTAAATTATAATAAGGAGATGGAGAGATGAGCGCACTTGAGCCTTTTCTTCTTGGGGTTTGAATTTTTCTTGATTGGAGATGAAATCCTTCTCCATCAACAAAAAGTCTTTCACACGCTCCATACGCAATAATTTAAGTTTGCACCTCACATGTGGTGTGACTGAGTACGTACAAGTGAGATTTCGTCTTAAAAAAAGGAATTTCAACCTGTGGGTATCTTGTACGGTGTGTCTGGTCCCTTGCGCAGTTTCTTCTTCACCACTTTTTTGCCTGGCGGAGGCGCCTCGAACCTGTGGTACACCATTCAATGAAACGCAGACCAAGGTGGAGGGTTTACTTTTTCTTCTTATCCGGCGGTTGCTGCTGATTTTGCTGGTTCGGTTGTTGCCCCGGCGGTGGCGCGCCCGGCGCACCAGCCGCACCACCATTTGCGTTACCATTTGGTCGTTGTCCCCCGCCCGCACCACCCCCTCCTTGTGCCTGCCCCATGTCTCGTTGCTCTCTACCTTGTGTATTATTTGTTTTCTGTTATGCCAACGAGATCTCCGAACTTGTTTTTCGTCATCGTCCGGGGAAGTAAGCTTGACTTGTCATATTTCCTTTGGCATCTCCGTGGAGCACTTGGTTCACTTGGCTGGTAACTAATGCCTTAAGGGGAACCTGAGGGGACTGAGGATTTGTTCTAATTTTCTATCGGAGTTGCACGAATGATGTAGACCAGATCTGGCTCAGTTGTTTTCGTTTCTTATTTTTTTTCTTTAATTTGATTTCTTTACGTGCCTTTTGGTGGTGGACCACGCAACACCGCGGTTTTTTTTTCAGTAGAGGAGAGTAGATCTTGAAATGGTGCGATGGTGGTTTTGTGGCAACAACGCTTTTGCGACACACTATGTCGCAAACGCGATTTTCGAGCGAAAACAAACAAAAACACGACTCTCACTCCCTAGAAATAAACTCACCAACGTTGGTTTTTTTCCAGTACCGTGAGTGGGTTATTTTTGGGAGACGCATTCCTGATGACAAGGATCCTAACCCCAAGGTTTATAACGTTTTTACTGTGTACTTCTATGTCTCACACTTTCAGGTCTACCGCATGACCATTTTCGCCAAGGACAGAGTCATTGCTCGCAACCGGTTCTGGTATTACATTTCCAGAATGAGGAAGGTTAAGCGCACTCACGGAGAAATTCTTGCGCTGCACGAGGTGAGTTTTGCTAGTTTTACCTTGAAACTCTCGTTGGCACGGGTCTAACCCTGCCAAGGTCAGGGAGAAAAAAGGACAATCCGTCAAGAATTACGGAATCCTCGCCCGCTACAACAGCGCACTTTCCACCCACAACATCTACAAGGAGTACAGAGACACAACAAGGTGTGAGGCCGTTCAACATATGTGTATGCATTCCAAACATAGACTTTTTGCTATCTTTAAATATTTTTAATTAAGTAAAGACTATTTAGAATGAAAGAATGCCAATTTACAACACAACAGTTAACGATGTTGCTTCCAAGTACCGCGTTAAACCATGGGACATTCAAGTCCTCGAGATCAAGGTTCTCAAGCCAACCGAAGTCAGACGCAAGTCCACACAGCAATTCATGGTAAGCGCTTACCCTCCCGCATTGTTATTTCCGGCAATCCTAACCACAAAACCACCCACCGCAGAACCCATCGAAACTCAAGTTCCCACTCCCACACCGCCTTGTCCGCCCATCCCACAAACGCTGGCGCGTTACCTTCGCCCTCGAGCGCCCACACACTGTCTGGTAATCATCGCAATAATAGAAATCCACTATCCAAGCACCCTACTCTGCTTCCTTTCTGCCCCCTTGTAATACCCCTCGTTGTTGTTTGTTCTTGCTTTCTTCCCCCTGTCCTGTTCAACACACCAACGAAGAGAAATTTTTCTCTATCATACTCGTAAAAACCCTAGGTGTCCCAACGCGAAACATCAAGCGATATTCACGTAACTGATCAAAGACCTTGATATGAGATTCTGTCTCGACATCAATGCAACACACCACGAAGTCCGTACGCTTTTATTGTTGTGGTTTTTTTGCAACCAACTAACAAAAAACAAAACAACAATTTGTCGTGGCAGGCACGTTACCACCCAATACCCAAACCCATAACTTTGTTTGTTGCTGGTGTAACCTCCCACCTGCAGATAACTGACACTGTCGGTGTGGATATTTGAGTTATATTATTATCAACAACAACATGACCACGACTTCAGAGGGACATCAACAACATCATCACGTTGGTAGGAACAAAGTTGGGCCCGAACAACAGTGTGATGATGACAAGGAATTACCAGCGTCTGTATCTGGGGTCAGTGCCAGCAGTATATGTTTGTATGGTATTGGGACACCCATAGACCAATCATCCGCAAGGCTCATCCCAAGCAACATGTGTGTATTATCACAGAATCCTGTATTTTATATGTAGTGTGGTATTGTAGTATAGTCTCTACGTACTGTACTGTTTTTTTTTATTTTAGTTCCTTTATTTTACTGGATTTTGTTACATTGATGAGTTATTGATTGGCGATAACAGAAACCGACACGGGATGGCGGGGTCATGCTCACTCAAGGTCGTTGTGCCTGTGGCTGCTGTCACAGTTGTTGTCACAATTGTCATTGCTTGTTTGGCTCCAATGGCGTCCCTGTGGGTGACCTCTCTTCAGGGACTCACAAACACTTGCACATCTTGTTTGACTACGGTATGCACCCTTTCAGGTTGATCAAGTCTTGCTAATATATGCCAGGAAATGAATGTATATAGGAACCTATTAGTCGAGAAGGCTGTGGATAGCATCTCGACACAGATGTCGATTCCACCGATGATCGCAGACGCTGTGAAATACGCAGTGACAGAGTCCGCTTACACTTCTCCTGTTCCGTTGCACAACGATTCCAGCACTTTCCGTCATGTGCTTCATGGAATTGCAAAGCAATTCAAGCCAGTCAGCAACGTGGTGTGTACATTTTCTCTGCAATATACCGTTTGCCCCTACGCATCCATCTGACATTGTGACAGATGGTGGGTTGGCAAAACCCACAAGGTGACCACATTTTCGGTGATTTGCAGACGTACTATGGCTACCACGACAGCAGCATTGCGCCCACGATTTCCTTTTTCTGGTTGAATGGAACCAAGAAGGGAGCTGATGTTCCTGTGAATCTCACGCGCAGAGATTGGTGGTATCGTACAAACTCCATTATTTTGCCATTAATGGGAAATTCAACAAAAAGGAAAACCGGCATAACGGCGTGGGCTGGCTCATGGACAGCAGTGTATAAATCAGCAAACCCAGCAGAGGGAACTGTCCTCGGATACACAATCAGGGCACCCTTCTCGGTTCCAACAGTGATCCAAGTGACTTACACAATGGCCTCCCTTCAGCGGTTCTTCTTGAACTTCAACCTGACGCAAAACGGACTGGCGTTCTTGGCTGAGAAGAGCCTCAAGGTGATCGCAGCGACAGTGGGGATTCCGATCCTGAATTCAGCTGGTGGAGATGTTTACGCCACGAACTGTTCGAATGCCACACTCAGAGATGCATCTCTCATGGTTTGTTTCCTTCTTCTTTTTTTCAACAGTTTTTGTGCGCTGACTGGCGGGGGGGGGTGTTCACAGTGGATGAATCTGACAGGCAATTCTCCTGCCGAGAGTCACTTCACGATGCACACAGAGGAGCAGGGACTGTGTTATGTCGATGTGGTTCCGATCACTGCTGATGGTGGTCTTGTGTTGTGGTCGTTCCTCATCACTCCTGAAAAGGTGTTTGCCCCTGTTCCTCCTCCTTATTTTTTTTTCTCCTCTCACTGTTTTTCTTCCTCTAGGACTTCATGTTTGAGATTCAAGAGAAACAAGACAATGCAGTGGATGATGCGTATTTCTCACTCTGGTTCGTTCTCAGTGCGGAGATTTTCATTGGAATTCTATCGGTGGCAGTCAGTGTCACGCTCTCTGTTGTTCTTGCGAGGGCTCTCGATGATGTGATCAGGAAACTTCAGACGGTTTCAAGTGGTAAACTCTCCAGGTAAAGAAAATGAAACTAATAACTGGTTCATTCCTCACTATGTACCAGATCCGAGAGTAACAACTCACTCAAGAGAAGTTTGTTGAAAGAGATTGATTCGGTATTTCAGATAATTCTATTCTTTGTGGCTCACAACTCCAATAGCTGAACTCTGAAGTAACAATAATGCAATCTGCCTTGGAGTCGTTCAGCCAGTGTGTATTTTTTGACTCACAACAAATGTCCTCACCCACAACCACAGATATGTGCCCACAGAAGTCGTGAGGTTATTCATACACTCTGCAGGATAAACCAACCTTAATCAATATTGTTAGATACTTGTGCAAAAACCGGCTGAAACCAATCGTTGGAGTGAGCACCATGCATTGCACCGTGATGTTCTTGGATGTCGTTGATTTCGTGAGTACCCTAATATAGTGTTAGTTGCCTTTTCACATTCATCCACAAGACGCGGCACATGGAGCAATATGGAGCACAGTCCATCATTGAAGTTCTTTCGACAATGTTCGAGTCATTCTCGACAATCATAACAAAGAACTCCGGTTGCATTGACAAGGTATTCCCTCACTTTTGCCTCCCTATTCTGACGCAAACACAGTACATTGGAGATGCCATCATGGTACCTTTGCCTCCATTCTCTTGCTTTCTTTTCTAATATTTTCATTTCAGGCTCTGTGGGGATGTCCAGTCACTGACCACAATTCTGAAATGCATGCATGCAAGGCAGTTGCCGAGATTTTGGCTGAATTGGCCAGGCTGAACTCCATTTTCCAAGTAAAAAATATTCCGGAAATGCACATCCGTGTTGGGGTATCCACCACCGGTTTCATTAAGTATACTGATTTTTTACAGCTTCATTCTGGGGAGGTGAGAGCAGGAAATGTTGGGTAATATTTCCCTTCCAATCAATTCTAGTGACTAAATGTATTCCTAGATCGAGCCAGAGGCTCAACTACACAGTTTTAGGTTTTTTCTCGTTGTATCACTCAGTGGTCTAACCAAAATTCTAGGCAACACCGTGAACTTGGCCAGCAGGTTGGAACCCCTCAACAAGGAACTCTCCACTGCGGTTCTTGTGTCTGACAGTATTCGAGATGCAGCCAAAGATGACACCTTCTCGTGGCGTGCCCTTGGCCACATTCAAGTAAGTTTGACTCTGACCTCACAACGACTCAATACCTTCCCAAGGTTCGCGGATTCCAGAAACCAGTCCTTGTCCACGAATTTCTTGGTTTCACCTCAAAGTACCTTTTCTCTTCCGCTTTCTATTCTTTTTACCTGTTTTTGTTTATGGTGTTAATGTGAATGTACCGCGGCACTCCAAAACTGACTTTCTTCCAACCAGATTGACTCCCCAAGAGCAGCAAATTATACAAGACTATTCGGGCATTGACCGGATGTTATACAACAGCCGGTCCGGCACTGCCGCATTCACCCCGTGTGTAGTCACTGATGCCATGGAGACCTACCTCGATAGGCACCCTGAGGATCATGCCGTTGCCCAATCCAGGCAACTCTTTGTCAACAACACCTCCAACAACAACATCACTCAATTCCAACAACTCAAGCTATAACACTAACACCTAATTGCCCAAACCAACAAAAGTCCAACTGCTCACATCACCAGTTCATTCAACCACACGTGTGTCCTTCACGAAAGAATAATTCGACTTTAATGAGAAAATGTCACTTCACGCAACATACACAACAACCGAAATGTGCATGCCGTCTTGTTGATGTTCAAAGACACGAAAGACCAGGAGTTCCAATCGCCAAATCCAAAAAACCACCGCAACATCAGCTTATTCAAAATTCAATTTCCAGCAACGAAAAACTCGACGTTTCCCCTCTCTAACGAAAAACGAAAGCCCCAAACAACAAGGGGGGGACCCACAACGATAAAGTTTCATTCACCCCAGTGCCCTAGGCACTCCCATAATATCCAGCCAGCCCCATGATGATGAAGGGACGCGGCAACAAAGTGGCGGACTGTTCGGTCGCCGACGGGGAGCGTGGCGCAAACCTGTCGTGCACGGCGAGGTCGCTGGCACGATCCCCGTCGGTGCCATCTATGATGAGTGCCAACAGTGGCAACAACCTGCAGCTCGCTGGGATCGGAACCCCGATCGACCAAAACCACACCGATAATTCGTCTTCCCCATTGTGGGTTCTTATATAAAAGCCTCTCTGTTTATGATGTGTTGTTGTTAACTTGTATTCCCACGTGAAGTTTTTGGTAATTTGTTATTACCCTATCTAATCGATTTTCAATTATATACACTAAATACGCCTTTTTAAATAAATGATGATAGGAACCGACATGGGATGGCGGGGTCATGCTCACTCAAGGTCGTTGTGCCTGTGGCTGCTGTCACAGTTGTTGTCACAATTGTCATTGCTTGTTTGGCTCCAATGTCCACTTTGTGGGTTTCCTCATTAAAGGGGCTCACAAACACTTGCACATCTTGTTTGACTACAGTACTACTCCCCCGTCCCGACCCCCAAGTAATTCCACTGGAATAACTGTAACTCTTAGGAGATGAACGTTTATCGAAGTTTATTGGTCGAGAAGGCTGTGGATAGCATCTCGACACAGATGTCGATTCCACCGATGATCGCAGACGCTGTGAAATACGCAGTGACAGAGTCCGCTTACACTTCTCCTGTTCCGTTGCACAACGATTCCAGCACTTTCCGTCATGTGCTTCATGGAATTGCAAAGCAATTCAAGCCAGTCAGCAACGTGGTGTGTACATTTTCTCTGCAATATACCGTTTGCCCCTACGCATCCATCTGACATTGTGACAGATGGTGGGTTGGCAAAACCCACAAGGTGACCACATTTTCGGTGATTTGCAGACGTACTATGGCTACCACGACAGCAGCATTGCGCCCACGATTTCCTTTTTCTGGTTGAATGGAACCAAGAAGGGAGCTGATGTTCCTGTGAATCTCACGCGCAGAGATTGGTGGTATCGTACAAACTCCATTATTTTGCCATTAATGGGAAATTCAACAAAAAGGAAAACCGGCATAACGGCGTGGGCTGGCTCATGGACAGCAGTGTATAAATCAGCAAACCCAGCAGAGGGAACTGTCCTCGGATACACAATCAGGGCACCCTTCTCGGTTCCAACAGTGATCCAAGTGACTTACACAATGGCCTCCCTTC
>JAHLWZ010000659.1:0-10118 GCA_020536535.1 Pelomyxa schiedti | reverse complement strand
GAAGGGAGGCCATTGTGTAAGTCACTTGGATCACTGTTGGAACCGAGAAGGGTGCCCTGATTGTGTATCCGAGGACAGTTCCCTCTGCTGGGTTTGCTGATTTATACACTGCTGTCCATGATCCAGTCCATGCAGCAGTACCAGTTATCCTGGTACTTGTTGGAGTGAATTCTTAAAAAGGTTTGAATAATACCACCAATCTCTGGTTGAAAGTTTCACTGGAACATCAGCTCCCTTCTTGGTTCCATTCAACCAGAAAAAGGAAATCGTGGGCGCCACGTAGCTGTCATGATAGCCATAATAAGTCTGCAATTCTCCTGCAGAGAGTCACTTCACGATGCACACAGAGGAGCAGGGTCTGTGTTATGTCGATGTGGTTCCGATCACTGCTGATGGTGGTCTTGTGTTGTGGTCGTTCCTCATCACTCCTGAAAAGGTGTTTTCCTCTGTTTCCTTTCCTTTCCTTTCCTTTCCTTTCCTTTCCTTTCCTTTCCTTTCCTTTTTTTTCCCCCTCCCCTCACCATTCAACCCTCCAAAAAAAGGACTTCATGTTTGAGATTCAAGAGAAACAAGACGAAGCAGTAGACCATGCGTATTTCTCACTCTGGTTCGTTCTCAGTGCAGAAATTTTCATTGGAATTCTATCGGTGGCAGTCAGTGTCACGCTCTCTGTTGTTCTTGCGAGGGCTCTCGATGATGTGATCAGGAAACTTCAGACGGTTTCAAGTGGAAAACTTTCTAGGTTCACTTGTTTTATCCATCTTCTTTTACTCACATATAACAAGAACGGCGAGCAATAATGCACTCCGGAGAAGCTTGTTGAAAGAAATTGATTCGGTATCTATTTTCCTCGCACTCCTTCAAACAACCAATGTCACAACAGTTGAATTCCGAAGTCACAACAATGCAAACTGCCTTGGAGTCGTTCAGTCAGTGAGTTTTAATTCTTGGTCATTCACTGAATCTCACTCACAAAATAGATATGTGCCAACGCAAGTTGTGAGGTCTGCTGATAATATGGGACAAAATGGCGATAGATTTAACCCATTATTAGGTACTTATGTAAAAACCGACTGAAGCCGGTTGTTGGGGTGAGCACCATGCATTGCACTGTGATGTTCTTGGATGTCGTTGATTTCGTGAGTTTCTCAATATTGTAGCCTTGAGTTCCCTTCTCATTCCGCCGCAACAAAGACAAGGAACATGGAGAAATATGGAGCACAGTCCATCATTGAAGTTCTTTCGGCAATGTTCGAATCATTCTCGACAATCATCACAAAGAACTCCGGCTGCATTGACAAGGTATGCTCCTCCATTTCCCAATTCGCTACTCACAAATCTGTCGCAGTATATTGGAGATGCAATAATGGTAAGTCGATAAAGTTTTGTTCTCCAATTTCTACTTTGACAACTGCTTTTCAGGCATTGTGGGGTTGCCCTGTTATTGATCATAATTCCGAAATGCACGCCTGCAAGGCGGTTGCCGAAATTTTGACGGAACTGTCCAGGCTGAATTTGATTTTTCAAGCAAAAATGCTTCCACCAATGCGGATTAGAGTTGGAGTATGCTTCCAGCCAATATCACTCGCAAACTGAAAACTTTGTAGCTTCATTCCGGCGAAGTGAGAGCAGGAAATGTCGGGTATTCGCCTTCTATCTCTCAATACCCAACTAATTTCATTCAGGTCAAGCCAAAGGCTCAATTACACTGTTTTAGGTTTTTCCCATATTCCCCTGATGCCCTCTAAAACCATACACAAAAATCAGGCAACACTGTGAACTTGGCCAGCAGGTTAGAACCCCTTAACAAAGAACTCGCAACTGCAGTTCTTGTATCTGACAGCATTCGCGGTGCCGCGCGAGATAATACTTTCTCGTGGCGTGCCCTTGGCCACATCTATGTATCTCCGCATGGCTTTGTCTGTCTGTTTCTTACCTATTTTTTCACAGGTTCGTGGATTCCAGAAACCAGTCCTAGTTCACGAATTTCTTGGCTTCACAGCGGAGTATGCTTTCCAATCCACCCATCAATCGTCCTCTTAATAACATGTCCCTAAAAGGCTCGAGCCCGAAACGCGCCAGATGATACAAGACTATGCACCGATTGACCGCATGCTATACAACAACCACAATGGTTACAACAACAACAACAACAACAACCAATACAACGGCATGGAGCCATTCACAGCACAGCAAGTCACCGAGGCCATGGAATCATACCTCGACAGGAACCCCTACGACCACGCCGTATCCCAGTCGAAGCAGCTCTTCGCGACCCTCAACAACAACCCCAACAGCAACAACAACACCAACACCAACAACTGCTGCGATCCCATAATCCAGAAGCGCGGCCATCGCCATCGCCACCACAACCATCATCACCATCGCCACAGCAATGAAGGCAATCAGTGTGCTGATGGCGACGATGGCGATGGTGGTGATGGTGATGGCAGCAATGATGACACCAGCACCAGCACTACCACTCCACCACAACCACCAGACTCAATTCTCAGCAGCACAAACAACAACAGCAGCCCAATCCCCGTCCCTATCACCACAAACAACAACACTAATTGACATGTAGTATCATCACCCATAAAAAAACCAACTTAAAATTGGCTTCCACGAAAACCGTTTTGTTTTTTTTAAAACAAAACGAAAGAAAAAAATCAAAACATAAGCAACAAGGATGAGTGGTGAGGGTCAAGACCCAAATGTGTGTATTGTAATGGACACTGGGTGTGAGACCCACCTTGCTGGTTTCGCTGGTGATGACACCCCTCGTTGCTGCACCCCTGTATGTTTGTTTCTCCCTGTTTTTTTGTTTTGTTGGTACTGACTTGCACCTGAGGGTTACTATTATTTTCCATATTTTGGTTTTTTCCTTTTTTTAAATTCGTTTATAATAATGCAAAGGCGATTGTTGGGAGACCAAAGAATGGGGCAGACATACGGCCTTGCGTGGGAAATGATGCACTGGCAAAGAGAGCCCTTATGACACTGAAGAACCCAGTGGAACGCGGAATAGTCACAAACTGGGATGACATGGAGTGCATGTGGCGTGATACTCTGTGCCATCAACTGGAAGTCACGCCGGCTGCTCATCCTGTGATTGTTACAGAACCGATTCTCAATCCTCCGTCAAACAGGCAGAGAACAGCCCAGATTATGTTTGAGAGTATCGGAATTCCTTCTATGTATGTATCACTGTCAGCTCTGTTGGCCGTGTGGGCAACTGGAGAGCTCACTGGCTTGTCAATTAACGTAGGTGGAGGTGTCACTCAGATACTTCCTGTTTCTGGTGGACACTTTTCTCTCAGTCGTGCAAAAAGGCTTGACTTTGGGGGTCGTGACCTGACTGACTATCTGGTGAATTTCATGAATAGGGGTGGCTCAAACATTACTTCAGTGGCAGAAAAGGCGGTGATAAGAGACCTCAAGGAGAAGCTGTGTTATGTTGCACTTGACTTTGGTGATGAAATGAAGAAGGCTGAGTCACCTGTTTCCATTGAGCAGCAATACGAAATGCCTGATGGTCGCATTGTAACTCTTGGACCTGAGAGGTTCAAGTGCCCTGAATTTCTATTCCAGCCGGAATTACTGGGCATGGACTCACCGGGACTGCATACTCTGACCCACAACGCAATCAAGGCATGTGACAGAAGTGCCTGGAAGGATATGTACAGTGCAATTGCAATTTCCGGTGGAACTACTCTGTTTCCAGGCTTTGGGGATCGCATGGCAAAGGAAATGAGGGCACTTGTATCCACACCCACAAAGATCAGAGTGGTACTACCACCTGAACGCAAGTTCTCAGTGTGGATTGGTGGTTCCATTCTGGGTTCCCTTACTACCTTCAAGGAAATAGCAGTAACCAAAGAACAGTACTCAGAAAGTGGACCTGCCTTGTTGCTATCCAAGGGCTCTGACCAGGAAGTGTAACAATATAAACTGTTGCCGACAGTTTATATCGGAATAATTTTCTATTCCAATATCGACTGAAATTGGAAAACAACCATTGAAACTTTAAACTGCTCGCTGCAACCACACAGATGGATGTGGCAGTTGCTCAGCACTAAGGCAACATCTTTGTTATGAATTGAAATTTTTTGAAGCGTTGTATTACGGTAACTACCGTGCGTTGATTATCGTCACGCGCCGGTACCTCGCGCTGTTCTTTGTGGGTACGTGAGATGTCTCGGTAATTACTCCTTGGCTGTGTTCCACCACATCGCGAGTGAGTGACCGGATGGGCAACAACAAGGTAAAAGGCATCTGTTTGGGTTTGCGTTTTCTATTTATTGTATTGACTGGTTGGACATCGGGAACTGGAGGACTGAATAACAACAACAGTTTGTTGTTGGCCAACACACTATTGCAAGGATTATTCCCCGATTTGATTATAATCAACAACTCACTCCATCAGGACAAGTGCTTGACCAGCTGATTGACTACAATATTACCGTAGATTTCTGAAATGGAACTGTGCAATTCAGTGTAAGATTCCCACCTGGGAAGCTTCCATAATTTTTTCCCTTCATTTCCCAGCCTTTTAAACGATCTCTGCGACTTGTTTTTATTTTATAAACAACAACAAACAACAAGCAACAACACACAAGTGACGACGTTACTCTACCCTCACAGTACCATGTTATTTCTTTCCTCTTCTATTATACCGACGACCATCTTACTTTTTACACTCGCGACCACGTGTACCACGATACTTGCAAACTGCGCACACACACGCATAACGTGCGTCAGTCATCTTCATCAAAGGTATTGCTGTTGCCTTTTTTTAAATACGACTAATATCAACGCACACAGCTGGGGCGGACTTGATCTTATGTGGCTGCATCATGGCGTGCTTGTAGATCTGTTGCTGCTGCCGATCTGCGGACTCGCTCGTGGGGGCCGGCGCGTGCAGCTGACGTTGGGGGCCGGGGGTGGGTGGTGAGCAGGCCGGGCGTCGCGCCAATAATTCCAGCAATTTGAACGTGTGGCCTCACCTGCCCACAGCAGGGGCTGTGTCACCTCCCCGCACCCTCCAGACCCCATAATTGCGGTGCGGGGGGGGCAGCGTAGTCACAACGTGAAAGTGTTGGTTGGTTGCGGTCTCCCCGGTCGGCCCTCCTCCCCCCCCTTCCCCCCCAACTCTTTGCCCGCGTTGGGCCCAGCCCCACAATAGAGTCAAATCTGTAAACACAATCCAGCTTCGGAAAAAAAACCCATTTCATTCGTTGCCTTTAGTATCTTTTCACTTGTCTTTTTGTGGGGAGTTAATTTGGTGTTGAGTGATGATCAGCGTGACACTTCACGACGCACGGCAGCAGGTTCTTGCTTTGGTGATGGCATCCCACAATCGGTGTGGTGCGGCGAGCCCCGCGCGCCACTTTGTGTCGCTCCCGCCGCTGGCGACGTTGCCATTGTGGGACTGGTGCCTCGGGAGGGACACCGAGGTGTCGTTTGGCGTTCTCGTCGGCCAGCTGCCAGGCTCGGTCGTGGGGACAATGTTCCTCAGGTTCTCGTTGTCACGTGCCCTAAACTCAGTGACGAGGAGACCCGCCGATCCCATAAGTTGCATTCGTGGCAAGGCTGTGATCGGTGCCTCCGACCCACACCACGTGGTGACCAGACAGTACGCGACCCGGCCTGATAGAGTTGTCTCCTTCGACCTCGTCCACGTCGAGACCGGCACAGACAGGGTACTGATGCCTGAGGGCGATGAATCGGCTGTGGTTTATGTCGGGAGAAAGTGGCTGGTACATTGCACAGGGAGCGGCTCATTGACTCTGCACAACTTGACGGCCAGACACGCCGAAGTCAGGCTGGGGAATTGCCTGCCTGAGAATGCATACTCCTGCGCTGGGATCGTGCAGGGCGTGCGCGGTGACTCTGATCACGTCATGTTCGTGTTCAACGGCAGTGGAGGCATGCTGATTCTTGTGCAGGTTGACTTGTGTGAAACATACAGAACTCAGGAGCTTGGCGTTATGCACATGACCGCGTGGAAGATCCAGTTTGGGGTCAGGTTTTCATCAGCAGTTGTGATGAGGCGGCTCACTGGTGACCGTGTTGTGTATGTGGAAATTGGTGGGCCATTTGAGTCTTCTGGGACTGTGTTCGAGTTATGTGAGGGTGGTGGGTGTGCACCACCAAGGTCAATCTCAACAGTGACCAACGGTGTGTCACGGCTTAGCTCCTCCATGTTTTGCATCTGCAAGAGCAATTCCAGTGCTGAATTGTGGGACTGCAACAACACTGCAGCGCCACTGAGGGTAGTTCCAGGCAGGCCAAGCATCGCAGGGGTTACAGCTGAATCAGGATTCCTCTTTCACAGAGGATTTGACAGGAAGATTGATGTCACTGATCCCCATGGTGCACTTGTTGGTACTATCCATTTTCCCCACAGTATCCTGTTCCTCTCTGTCACTGGTTTTACATGATAATTGTAAATGTTCACAACCTGTGCACACTCAGGCAGATACAACAGTAAATAAACCACCAATCAGTACAATTATAATGTTACTTGTTTTAATTTCATACCACTATATTGTCTGTAGCCAATAGTAATACCACTGCACCACATCCTCAACAGCCATGGCAAGTGGTGTCACCACCCCACCCAACAAGGAGCAAACTTGGCTCAAATAATAAATACATACATTGTGAGCAGCAACATGATGATGCTCTGGGCCTCCCCCCACCCAGAGGTTGGTTGTTGTGGGGTTGGTTGTGGCGCTGAGCAGCAAGCACCACTCAATCAAATCGAATCAACTGTGGCACCCTCTCTCAACCTTGTACTTTTTCCATCACTTCCCAATTTTTACCCATTATCTCGGCACCCTCACGTCACACCGGCCTGCAATTCTGTAATACTCTCCTACTTCCAGTACACTACAACCTACAACCAAGCTCCACCAAAAGAAACTCTTCCATGGCCACGAAACGCCTCATATAGCGACCGACGCCAAAAAATACACATTGCTTTTGAACATAAGGAGCAATTCCACAGCACAAAAACGATGCCCATGTTGTGGTCTGTAGGCAGGATGGGTGGTATCACTTTTGGAAGTGTTTGTAGGCAATTTGGACTCTCAGGCACCCTCAGAGCCACATCATCAATCATCAATCTGATCAAATCTCTTATTTTTTTCCTCTTTTAATGGGGTAATTTTTTTCTCTTTTAAAAAAAATGAAAGAAAAAAAGCTGGAGTGGTCTGTGGGAGTTGATCCCACGACCCCTGGTCGCCAATGATATTGTCTGTAGCCAATAGTAATACCACTGCACCACATCCTCAACAGCCATGGGGGTTAAGCCCACACAAACGGCAGGCGTGTGTTGAAATTATTACTGAAAGACAGTGAAGCGGGGGGGCTTCTAGTGTACTGTGGATGGCGTGGTTGTTTGTGCGGTGTGCTTGACTGCTACGCGGTGGTTGTGTGGTTATGGTGAGGCTGCTACATTATGTGTGTTACTGATCAAAGGCGGTTATGCGATGGTCCGGGTCTTCTCCCCGGTGTTTATGGAGGGTGGTAGATGTGATTGGGAGGGATCACAGCTTCCAAGTCAATCTTCGATTGAGTTGGAAGACCAACGTTCCTCCTTAATTCGAGCAGGGCCAAATTTTGGGGCAGGGTTGACACGTGGTAGTTGTATAAGCCTACCAGATTCCTAGCGGCGGATTTAGCGGAGTTCGGGGTGTTAGGTGTGACATTCAGAGTCTTCAGGGAGTTTAACCGGAGCTCCTTGCGGATTGCAGCGTTATGGCGGCATGTGTTGAGGATGTGCTTGACCGATTCCGGGGAATTGCAGCCGTGCCGGCATGTTGAGGCGATGTGGAGGATGTGGGACATGCGGTTATTCAGGGGCTTCATGCCGGTTGCAATTTGGAGAGCGTGGTTCCGCAGGGTTGGAGGGATTCCCTTGGTGTTGAGGTTCTTGACCAGGTTGATCCAGTGAGCCGCTGTTGGTTTCTCTGTCATTGTGGTCCGAAGCTTGTGATGCAGGGATTTTCCCGGGCGTTCGTCCAGGATTGCCCTGTAAATGTCAGTGGGGTTCCTGAGAGTCGGTGGAATCTTCTCATTGAACGTGTGGATTAACTGCAGTGGGGAGGTAGGTAAGACCTTCTTCGGGTCTGTGCGGTTTGGATGCCTGAGGGCCGACACGGCGGTGGCAACATTCCACCAAGCCATGTCCAGCAGGGGGGTGGCAAAGCCCCCATCTGCTGTGAGCGTTGTCAAATGCTCTTGTGAGGTGCAGTGGGATGGGGTGATCAGCCTGTAGATCTTTCCCATATATGGGTTCCACACAGTCTTGAGTGGATAGATCTCAAAGCGGCATTGGTAGGTGAGGATTGAGTTGACATAGAGGTTGGTTGCTAGGATTTTCCTTTGCAAACCAATAACTCTGGGAATGATCTCCTGGGCTCTTTTGACTGCTTTGGCGATTGAGGGAGAGATTCTCTCTGTGCTAGAGAGGTGTCCTATCAGTACTCCGAGGTACTTATAGGATGTCACCGTCTGTACTGGCCAGGCTTTAGAGGTCACAGGGCGAGGGACTGGAGGGTAGCCTGCCAGTATCTCTGTCTTTTTCATGTTCAGAGCTGCACCAGTGGACTTGCAGTAACAGTTGAAAAGGGGGGAAGCCTTATCCAGGTCTTCCACGTTTCTCCAGAGGGTGCAAATGTCGTCTGCGTAAGCAGATATCTTGGGGCTCATAGGTGATCTTTGAAGCATCCTCAACAAAGTGTCTATCACGATGTTGAAAAGGATGGGGGATAAGGGGCATCCTTGGCGGACTCCTCTGCGCAGTGGGAAGTGAATACCAGATGGGAGATAAGCCTCCGTGGTTTGCATGAGGTGTTGGATGACATTTACCCATTTGGGTGTCATCTCAATGTGCTGGAGGATCTGGATAATTGCATCCCTATCCAGATTATCATATGCCTTGGAGAAGTCAGTGAAGAGGAATTGAATAGGCATTCTTTTGCTCCTTGCTCCATAAAAGAGGTTGGATATTGAAGTGATATTATTGTCAATAAGTCTGCCCTCGAAAAACCCATTCTGGTTTGGGTGGCAGAGATCGGCAATAAGTGGGTTGAGAATGTGGGCCATGGCTTTGGTAATGATGCGGTTGTCAGCGTTTGGTGGAGAGATTGGCCTCGACTCTGTAATCAAGGTAGTACCCTCTACCTTGGGAAAAGCAAAGAAGAGCGAGTCGTTGAAATGAGCAGGGGCTTTGTGCTCTGACAACCATTCAAAACCACTGAGCTATCTGGGTTTGTTATTACCTGTTGCGCATATGTGACTACTACTACTCTAGGGGTTGCTCGTCGGGTGACGGGTTTTCTGACCCTACGCAATAAGTACCTTTGGTACTTATTGCGTAGTTACCTTTTTCTTTCTTTTCTTTTTATTTTTTTCCTTTTATTGTTTTATTGTATGTTATAATCTACTATGATTGACAAAACAAATTGTTTGGCTTTCTGCAACTGGGCATTAGATTTAGAACACTATTCAGGGATACAGGTTACCTTGGTTGGTGTAATAAGGTGTAAGGTGTGGGTTTTTTATTGGAGTTGAGCTATATATGGAAAAACTGATTTATGTACAATCCTTTTTTTAATTTACATAGCCTTTGTGCTACCAGTACCTACGCTTAGTGTAGAGCATTATGCACTAACTGCTTCATTGATGAGAGACACAAGTTATTTATATTGTTCCAAAGGTTTTGTAACCGCATTTACAGATCTTTTTTGGGATCCTCCAGAGTGAGTGTTGCATTCCATGGACCGGTTCGATGGTGGACTCCCTCATTTGATCGTTTCTTCGAATACCCCATCAAAACAACACCATGGTGACGTGACCATTGGAGGGCTGCCATGTACAAGATAGAGTCTGTATCTACAGTATGTTTCTTTCTGGAATTTTGTCAGGAGCTCGGCCACTGATTTGAGTTGCCTCTCACCTCGTACCAAGTAGGATTTTATTTACTCTTATACAAAATTGAAGTGTCTTCTTCTATTCCTCTGACTTTGTTGAGGTTGTTTGGTGGCTCCTTCTTCTCTTTGACTTTGGTTGGTGTGGTTTCTGTGACTCAGGGCTACTGTTACTGTTGT
>JAHLWZ010000650.1:674-42151 GCA_020536535.1 Pelomyxa schiedti | reverse complement strand
GCACCCCGTGGCCGATGGTCTTGTAGAAAACGCCTTTTTTTTCCGTCTCAGTTCCTCGTCTCTGGACTGAGAAAACTAATAAACCCGATAAAAAGTGTGCACACTTGGGCAGTCCCAGACAATGACCACTGGGTCGTCCTGCGCCAGAAAGTCCGCCTGTGTGGGTGGGTGGTCAAATACGAGACGCATGGGTGTTGTGTGCATGCACTTGCAGCAACGAGAACTTCGAGGCCTCTGTCTCCATCTGCAAGAGGGTCTCAACCAATTCTTTCTTTTTGATGATAGAAATGCAGTTGCACCAGATCTGCTAGGATTAATTAAACGATGCAACAAGACCAGACCGCGGCACCGGCCTCTTCGTCGGAAGCCCCTGCAACGATGAGTTTAGCTCCTATCTCGGCCACTTCCGATGAAGTCATTCCTTTCGTCATCGACACAGCCCCAACAACCACGTCGTCCACGACGACGACAACGAACAATACCTCGGCACCCACCACCACTCGACGAGATGCGGAGGCCAACGTTGCAGTCGACGAGGAAGCTGGCGGGGGCGGCGGGGACGAGGCGGGGCGCGGGGCGGGCGCCAGGCAGGTGCCGCAGAAGAGGGCGAGGCGCACGAGGGGGCGGCGGCACCACCTCAAGGGCGCGGTGCTGAGGCTGCGGGAGGGCGACGCGAAGTGCCAGCCCAAGCACCTGCGGTTCGACGACGACGGCACCGGGTGCGAGGCCGCCGCCGCGGCCGAGGCGGACGCCAACCCGATCGCGGTCAAGCCCACCGAGGAGCTGTGGGACCCCGAGGCCCTGGCCCTGGCCATGGGCGCCGACAGCGACTCGTCCTCGGAGGAGCAGCCCTCGGATGACGACGAAGACGACGAAGAAGAGGAGGAGGAGGACGACCAGCAGGAGGACGAGGGAGAGGAGGAAGAGGAGGAGGAGGGAGGATCTCGCTACACGGCCTCCGCTGCTGCGAGGGGGAGAGGGAGGCGGTCCAGCGGGAGCGCGGGCACGCCGGAGGCCCCCCTTGTGTCGGAGGAGGACCTGCAGGCCCTGGAGGAATGGCAGGAAATGCAAGCGGCCGAGAATGCCCGCAAGGCCGGCGGCGCCGAGGCACCAAAGGACGGCACTGGCAACGGCAGTGGCAGTGGAAACGGGGACGGGGAGGAGGGCGGGGACGGCGCGGAGGAGTATGAGGACGGGGACGAGGAGGACGAGCAGAGGAACGCCCTGCTGAGCGCGTACTTGCGGAGCCGCAGGAAGATTACCAAGCGGGCCAGGACCCAGCCCAGTGCCCCCGCCCC
Organism: Pelomyxa schiedti; assembly: GCA_020536535.1. NCBI lineage: Eukaryota > Evosea > Pelobiontida > Pelomyxidae > Pelomyxa > Pelomyxa schiedti. Next base: position 40,853 of record JAHLWZ010000650.1, on the reverse strand, counting down.
TAGGAGCTACTACGCCCTCTCCAGCGCCGCTATGTTTTCTGGTGGTGGTGGTGGTGGTGGGAACCTGCCTGCTGTGGATGAGGATGTAGAGGGTGATAGTGACGATGAATCCACCAAGGAGCTGCAGTCCATTCTGGCAAAGCTGGTGTACTCTGGTGCAACTGTCACGGAAAAGGAAAAACCAACACCAAAGTCGGACAAGTCCTAAAAACGCACCCTCTACCATCTATCTGAACAAACAAAATCAGAATAAATAGGAAGAATAAGGTGTTATTGGTGCGATTTTTAATTTAGCACCAACAAAATTTAGCCAAAATTGTGTAGTTGTGTTGTGGCCTTTTTTTGTTTGTGAAAAAGGCCTTACGTGGTGTTGATACTTACCCAAAGTATGGGTAAGGTGAAGGTGGATAGACCATAATAAGTTGTGGAGTGCAGGGCCTGTGATAACCCTTCTGTGCACTGCGCATGACACTCTCACTTAATTGCTTGGTAAGTACTGCATCACTTGGGTATACAATGCCAATTCTGCCAAAGAACCCTTTTTGAAAATTAGTTTAGATAATTTAGTGACTGTTTACCTGGCCAAGTGCTAACACCCATAATATCAGAAACCGCAGCGCAAAGCTCCTCGTCAGTAATATTAGGGCGGCCAAAATTTCGGTCATATTGAGAAGCTATGGAGGTCATGTCAGAGTTCTTAGGCCTAAGGCAGTTCAAACTGTTAAACTAGAACATCTACGTAAGCTAACCTTCCGATTCTGTTTAAGAAAAAAACGAAAAAGAGGAGAAGCTTTGTGGATGTGGCAGTGTGGATTCTAGTTGCTTCCAGTCTTTTTGATTCAATCTAAAATGGTCTTAATGGAAGTGAAAAAAAAAAAAATTCCTCACATGTGGATTGCCAACGTATTCCAACCCTGCGTCAATGTTAACAAAGGGGAAACTTTTATGGAGCTACCTGGATCTTTCTTGATTATATTTAGTACTTGTCGATCAAAAGATTCATCCAGGTAAGGTAAAGATACATCTTCCCAAGAAAATTTGCTGATAAGGAGCAAGTGTAAAAATCGGCCAAGATTTGGGGTACTCTGCACAGTACTCAAATTTAGAAATAGAGAAAAAGAACAAACCTTTTTTAATCTTGCCGCAGGAGTATTAATAAATTGTTCTATTCCAGCATTGACCTGGGCACATAGGCAAGGATTTTCAAGACCAAACATTAAAAACAGGCGATGGAAATGACAGTAAGCATGAAGAAGCTTTATTGAAGCTAGTGTGCAGTGGAGAAACATTAGTAAAAGTTTGAGCTCCAGGCAAAATACGATATTGAGTTTTCTTGCAAATCTGAACCACAAGGCCATTCATTATCGCCGGTATAACATCCAATACGTGCCTGACGTCAACAGGAACAGACGAAAAGGAATTGTAGAAAACATGGGAGACCGATTCATAAACAAATTGTTTCATCTTGGCACCGTGAAGAGCATTAATATCTTGGGTGGTGTTACTGAAAGTGAAGTACATTTCAATGTTTACAAATTGGGATCCAGTGGTTAAATGACTCATTCAAAGGTGAACTGCGAACTTGCACAGCACTGAATGCATGGTGTCCAAGAAAATCGGGGAAAACCATAGCGTCTTCTATTATGCCATTCCTTTTTGTTTTTCATTTAGTAAAAGTCTCGAGCCGAATTAGAAGACCTGTAGTAGGAAACGTTAACACCGAATCCCAAAACGTCTTCAATATAAGATGCATGGGTGTGGTAGCATCTAAATTGCTCCTCAGGTGTGAAGTGCCAGGGAGGCTAACGAAATAAGTAGGAACAAGAAGGAGGCAATTTACCTCGTAATGGGTAAGAATAGGGGGATGTGGACTTCCAGGTTTGTGAGGGCAAATAGGGCTAAAAAGTGTTGGAAAATCAAAGGAATAAAGATTGGACAAACCATGCAAATTCATTCGCCTTATTCAAGAGTTGGGGGCTGTGTTTATTGTAGGAGAAAGTCCCGGTGTCAGCATCCTCAAAGCAGAAGAGAAATGCTGGAAAGTGCAATGGTTTAGAAAGGGTATAAGAACTGAGTGTTGCAAGGGGTTTGGTTTTTTCTTTTTTTTTTTTCTTAAAAGGTGTTACTTTGTAATTGCAAGAGAATTTGTTCCACAGTGTATGCATTGCTCCATCCATTTGAGCCAGAAGTACGCTTAAAGTAGCCACCATAATCTCCTAAAAGATTCATGCATATTCTGAGTAGGGTAAGGAAAGATTTCAGGTTTTAATTTTCCAGGCAATACCTTCCACCGTGAACGTGTGGATGAGGAATAGGCTGACAAAAGAGTTACAAGTGTTTTCATACAAAAAGACACAAAGTACATTTAATAACTTGGCATTGGGGGGGGATGCCGGGTAGTCCTGTGGAAACTCAAGCTCGATATGAAAGATAAAATTGGCGTAAGGTGTTTCCTCTGGGGAACGGGTTAATGCAACCAGTGAAGGGAGTATCGAATCGCACCAACACCAACTAGATTAGCGTGCCACACAAACAAGTTGTGCTCAAGAGGACATGCACTGACGTATGGATAGTCACAAGCATTCAGTTGTTTAAGTTCGAGCAGTAACCTCTTTTTTGCGTTCTCGGAAATGATTGGTTTGATTTCACAACTGAAATTCTGTGAGTGAAATAAATATATCTACTTGAGACCTTGGGGTGGGTTCACGGTGTGGTAAAGACAAATCAGGTCTTTCTTTTGCCAAAGTGATAATAGCATCATTGGAAAACTTATTGTTCCCTATCACAAGAGACTGTGATTGCAATAATTAAAAAGCTTCTAGGTAAGATTAAGGGGCAAGAAACCTTCAAAGCAATCATGTTTTGTTTTATTGCTTGCAAAGATTCATCAGTGATCTTTTGGCACTTGGCTAGGTTGAGCTTACGTAAATTACGCAGTCGGGTGATGGCCTGGAAATATTCCTTAGTTTCCATAAAAAAAAAAAGAAAAAAGGAGCTTACAGCAACAGAAGAGTCAGTTAAATGGAGGCATCCATAAAGAACAAGAGACTCTAAGAACGGACAACCCGAGACCAATGGCTGTATCGAGTGTTAGGAAAAGGGCTGTTGTATTTCCTTCCCACCTCCACTGATGTAACGAATCCACAATTGCTTATGTCCAAGCTTCGAAGATCATGCAAGTTCCTTGATATACAGGAAATGACAGAATCCTGGACCGTTGTTAGCTTGATAAACGGAATAACTCTATACCGTAATATCACAAAACTGCAATTTTAGTTTGATCAAGCCAGTGCACGATGAAATAATTCGAAGGGCTGCCTCGTCAGTGAGATTCGTTTTACTTGCATTCAGTGCTGTGAGAGTTTTACACCTTTTTTTTTCGCAAAGAAGAAAGGGGTTGGAGAAAATACAAAGAAATGTACAACTGAAAGAACCTTGCCAGATTCACAAAGGAGTCAGGTTTTACTTCACTGCATCTTGATATATCAAGTCGCAAGAGATGAGACAGAAAAGCCAGCGCACTGATTGTCCTACTCAGATGTGGGAAAACGGAGACCTCTTTAACATTGACTTACTTGTCTTGGATGCTACTACCACACAAAGTTAAACTGGAGATGTTGGTACAAGAAGAGAGAACTGAGGAAATGCAATCATCGAAAACCTGTGGGATGTGAGCCAATACCGCAAGTAGTATTCTGTGTTAACTCTCATATTGGAAACTGTGAGTTGGGTCAACTTCCTGCACTTAGCAATATCACTCAGAAACTGTGACGGAGTTGGAGTTCCAGAGGAAGGGTCATATTTCAGGTGAAATTGTACAAGGCTACTGGCACACTGGCCTATGAACCTTGAAAAATCCTTATTGAATTGCAGACCATTCCATTTCAGGGATGGTAAGGAAATGTATTCCAGCTGGGTACAAGAAGAGAGAGGTCTGAATACATTTATTACGAAAGGTGTGTAAACAAGAAAGCTACATAAAGCAGGCCGCATTTATCTGACATCCTTCTAGATCGATATGTTGGAGCCTTGGGCAGTTGGCACAAATTTGACCAACAACATCACCAGATACAACACCAACTGAAATCAGAGAAAGAAATGTCAGATTGCTGTGAGCAGTGAAAAGTTTCTTCAGTAAGACAACTGGCATTGTGCAAAACCCCGCATCGAGGTGCTGCAAATCTATGCACCATTATCAAATACACTGGATAGAATTTCTTTTCTTCTAATGAATGTACCTGGTAAAATGGCGTCAGGGAGCTCTGGCTCTGGGATGTGCGTATGGATTTTTGCCTTCCGAAGCTCTAACTTGGTTATAAATGGGCAGGCTTTACAAATGCCATAAAAACAATCTATATTCACTGTGGCACCACCTGCGTTTTGGCATCAGTAACTTCAACTTGGTACGCATACTATTACCAAGTCCAAGGTGGGTAAGACGGGTGCAGAATGAAATAGAGCAGAGAGAATTTTCACGTATTGGTGAGCACTTTGTGAGTACCAATTTGGAGAGGGAATGAAATTCTCGTAAAGCGTCTCCAAGAATAGTATCTGGCTGGGAGCAATTTTGAGGAGTTGAAAATTGATATCATGTGAACCTCTAATTTACTGTGGGTCAGATCAAGAGTTTTGAGCCCCACACAGTGAGTCATAACCTCCTTCAACATTCCATTTCCAACCTCACATCGTGCAAGTGAAAGTTGTTGCAATTTAGCATGAAGTACTAGGTGGTGTACCAAGTCCTGATTTGTCAGTGAGTTAGACCAGGTTGGCTTATCGAAAAAACAACCTGTTGGATGAAATGGCGTCTATTAAAAATCCACATGGAGTCGAAGATTTCTAGATTATTTGAATGTTCAGAGGCTTCAAACATAGAGGCAATAATATGAAGAGGTGCTTTATCAGTGACCCAAGTTGGTTTTCCATTTGTCAATGATGAAAGAAGTGCCCCTGGAGGAAATTAAAATAGGAGAAAGTGAATGAATACACTTAATACCTGCTCCAGTGTAACTTAGTTCGTCGTGGCAAGCTCGCGCCTGTTAAGTGCCAGATTGTTAAGGGATTACAATAGGTATAGCCAATACCTTGCATATTTTGAGAGACGCCCGGGCTTTGACAATTTCGGAATTCAAAGATGGCTTTATTTGACCCGCATCAACAAGTGCTGCATCTGCAATGTGTTCAAGTGCACTCTGAATGTGAAATGGTAAAAGACAGAGAAAAAGGTCAACAAAGAAATTCACATGCAAAGATATCAGAGGTTTAAGAGCAATAGCCAGGGAAAGCAGTCCTTCAGAATCTTTGGCAACTTTATAGTACTCATAAGATCTAAGCTTTTAGGTCAACACCTAATCCATGACGGGAAGGAAACCTTTCAAAGCGCGAAATATCCATTGCATGAAATTGGCTCAACTTGATTCCAAATTCCTTCAGAACATGGGCGTACATGCTGAGAATTGTTGCATTATCCGGAGTAGCTCTGATTCCCTAGTGAAGTAACTTTGAATAAAAACGGAGCATGCAACCAGTGCTACCTCCTCAAACTTTTCACATGCCCTCACAAATAACCGTCTGGATGTATCAAAAGACTCAGTTTTGATTGCTTGGAAGTAAAGCATGCAGCCTTCATCGTAACTTAGGATGTTCATGTGTTTCACCATAACTTTGATCTTCATTTTCTTAAGGAAAAAACCAAATTTCACATTGTCAAACCTTTTTAATATCCGAAACAGTAAACTCAGTCTGCAAGTTGTTCTTGAACTCTTCCAATGCTTTTTTAGTAAGAGAGACCTGAGTCTAATGAACAATAACGCGGGATAGATTAAACAGAATACCCCAGTAATTGCCAAAACCCGACGGAAAAACTGCCAAAAATTTACGAACTCAAGGACAGCCTCTAAGGAACCAAATTCAGGTGCCCGGCATGCCCAGGAAAAGTGCTCTTCAACTTCTCGCTGCAAAAGATCATTTGTAAATACCCATAGGAGAACAGCCAGTACCATCATTGATGGAGTCCAAAAACTCAAGGAGTGTACCAAAATTTTGGGATCCCTTCTCAACAATGAGTTTAGGAAGTCAATCGTCAAAAGTTTGAAGACATCTTCTTCAAGTCTCTCACTGTTTGACTGTGAAAGTAAGCATTAAAAACCAGAAAAACACAGTCACTGCATACACTCATTTTATCCCTTAAAAGCTGCCGGAGCTGTCTTTTAGCTATTCGGGCCAAAATCTCGCCGATTATAAGTCTTCTGATCGATTGGTCCTCTGTGTGGAAGAGAATGCGTCCAAGATACCGTAGGTTGACGCCATTTCGGTGGACAACTTCTGTAAGCTTATCATGTTAGTGATAACAGCAAAGTAACCAAAGAAGTACTTGTGGTGGGTGTGCAACTCTTTTGTTAGAAAGAAATTGCGCTAAATTGGGTATAGTAGTATTAAAGAGAAACTCAGTGGCCTCCTTTGCCTATGATAGAAGGTTGGGGTGCTTTTGAAAGTAGAAGATAAACAACTTCCCGAACATCTGAAGAGTCACAAGAAAAAGGAGAGAAGACATCACTTGAAAGAGGTAATTTGTAGCTTTTCACAAACTCAGGTCTTGATTTAGAGGTTTAGGCAACGAAAATGATTATGCATGATCATTTTATACCTAAAGTGCTTGTATAGATAGGAGGACTCGTCAACATCACTGGTGGGAGGAAATACACGAGCAAAGTCTGTAAAAATGAGGATAAGGGGAAAAAAACGGGACAGTACACACCAACAACATAGTACTGGCCATCTTTACCCTTGTATTGAATTAGCAAATGAGGATAATGAGTGTATCTGGCACCCACCTGGTGACCTTCAATGTCACAAGGGCCATGGAGAATTTTCTTTTCCCCCTTGCCAGTATTATGCCCTTTGATATTGATTGTTCTTGCTATTTCTTCCATGTGTGTTGCCAAGCCTATGAGCCAGTGAAAAAATGTTTTTGGAGTGAGGCTCATAACACACCTGGATCATCGTTATGGACAGTGTGCCCGCCATCTTTGGTTAAAATGTTAACATTGCCGGAAAAAATTGAAAGCAGTACCTGAAGAACCATAGAGGAGGGTGGTTCCGTCTATTGGAAGAACCGAAAGGGCCACAAGGCGGAATCCTCTGTAATCTAAGAGAGTGAAATGTATTTTTAAGAATAGGGTGAAAACCAATAAGGGCCATGAGTGGAGTATGGACGTGATTATTGCCACAGTATCTAGTTGAGAGGTGAACCTACTTGATGGCAGGAACAGAATTACCTCATCACTCCCTTCAATTCATGCCCAGCACCTTTCTGTTTGCATTTTACAATTCAAACAAATAACAGGCTTTTTTTTTTTTTTTTGCATACGAGGGCGTTTTCGTCTCCATGGTATATTTTTTTCCAATCAGTGGCTAATTTAAAGATAATACCATGGTATTGATACTTTATTCCTAGTGTGAATTGGAAAAATGCCCCCAGATTGGGTAAACACACCGCCTGCAGTTCCACCGAGCTGGCATGGGGGCATTGTTTTACATTCTTGGTTTATGAAATGTTCACATATTATTATTTTGCCAAATGTTTCAGCATTGTGCAGGAAATCAGTGTGAAGGGATGTGAGACGTTGGTACTTCTAAGTAGAAGAATTAAACACTCAACAGGCAAGGGGAAAAAACTTGAAGCTTCTCTGCAATTGTGCCATCAGGCATTCTCTCACTTTCCAAAAAATCCTTGTTCCTAAATTCAAGTGAGAAGTTGAGTTTCCCAAAAATAGAATGACCAATCAGTATTAAGTCCCTTGTGTTCCAATGATCTTGGAGTTGGAGTGGAATCAGGCCTGTCCAGACCCCTATAGAGCCATTAATGGGGGTTGTGCACTTTAATTTGTCATAAAACCTTCTCAAACACTGCACATCACTATCTTCACAGGATGGGCGGACATATGTGGTATTGAATGACTCATCTGAATTTTCAGGAAGTTCAACTCGTTGAAGCTCAGCTGGACTGGGAAGGAGTTGTGGCGGACGCATTGGAGTAGGGTAGAAAATTGGTATTGCTTGTGAAGAATCACATAAGTGCTTATTATCAGCTCTCTCTTTTTCACTTCGTGCTTGCTCATTGAGTGTTTCCATTGTGTGCAATAATTGCAATTGGGAAGTAGATGTGGCTGAGAAGGGAGTAGGAAATGTGGATGGTGAAGTGGAAGAAGGTGATACATGAGGTGCAGCTGGGAGTGCTTGAAAGCTGGACTTATGTGGCGGATGTGAGACATCATCCTTTTGTGGCGGTGGTATAGAGGGAGGCAAATTCTTGTGCATCGGAATAGAATTGCAATTGCTTGGGACTTGTTGTGGGTGAAGTGACTTGTGCGTTGTAGTAAAGTGTGTTGTCTCCTGACTGTGCACAGGAGGTGGTGGTGAGTTCGAAGGCAAAAACATGTTGGGTAGTGTTGGTAATGGTGGCAGAGTTGGTGTCGTGGCAGGAGTGTGGGTTGGCGTAACAGGTGGAGTATTGGCAGGTGACACAGCAGGTGTTCCAGAAGGAGTGGTTGTAGGTGTTTTTCTTGATTTAGAATTCTGTCTTGTCACTGGTGCTGTTGTCACTGTTGTGGGTCCAGCCAATGAAGGAACTGTTTGTTTCAAAGCAGGGAGTTGTGATTTCGGTACATTTTTTTGTGAAGCACTACAATTTTGATGTTCCTTGTTGGGTGCAATGGCAGCAGAAGCAGTACTTAATGACGGGGTCAAAATGGGGGGAGTAGTTGAAGGGGTTGGTGTTTTTTTAAACTTTTGGGTGGTGCTTTCATTTGGTTGTTTGTGAGGTGGTTTATGTGGCATTGTTTCCAGCCGTTGTTTCCTTTTAGGGCGTTGCGTGGTCTGCTGTTTCGCAGAAGGGAGTTTTTCGTCCTCCACGGCAAAAGTTGAATTATGGGTCTGGACTCTCCCCTGGTGTTTTCTCTTCCGTTTTGTGTCGCCTTTCTTGCGCGGCACCTTGTTGTTCTTTATGCATTTGTCCTCATCGCTGCTCTCGCTCTCATCATCGCCGTCAGTCCCACTGTCATTTCTCCCCTCCTCAGCCTCCTCCTCGTCGTCATCATCGCCACCCACAAGTTCGAACTGCTGGTCGTCCTCGCTCCCTTCTTCAGTCTGTGTTGCCACGTCACTCACTGCCGGGCTTGGGCTCGACGACACCTCCACCTCCTCCTCCTCCTCCTCCTCCTCCCCACTGCTTCTCCCACAATCCTCATCCCCCCCTTCCTCCTCCTCCTCCTCATCGTCACCACCATCTTGTTGCTTCTCATCCTCCTCCTCATTCTCATCTTCATCCTCATCATCCTCATCACCAACGTCGACGTCTTCGGCGTTGCAGGCGTCGCGCATGGATGCTATCCACAGCGACAGGGGCGTGAAGACTGCGCGGCGCAGGGGCTTCACCACGAGCCCCCTTAGGAGCACGTACATGAGGACCCACACCTCGCCGTGCCCGATGGTGCACAGTACAAGCCTCATAAGATCCGAAACCATTTCTGTTTGTGTTGTTGTTGTTGTTTGTTGTTTTGGCTGGCTGTCCAATAAGTTAAAACCACTCCCAACTCGCTCGTTGTGAGGTGTTGGCCGCGTCCGGGACGTATCACTTTTGTATGTTTTGTTTTTTTTTGTCTGTTCGTGAAATCAAAAAAGGAAAAAGAAAGTTCATTCATTTGGGGAGCGCCACGGTGATGCTTTTTTCCCGTTTGCCTTTCGGCGAGGTGCTGGTCGTCGAGTAATGGTGACGTTGGTGCGCGAATGAGAGCGAATGAAACAACTTGTGGGAATCACATCGCGGTAGATAGACGAGCACCAACACGCAAAGAAAAAGTAAAGAGATAAAATAAGGCTACCCATAATGCAAACCACTGGATTTCCGCCACAAGAACAAGAGTTGCCTGGCATTGAGTCCGAAATGACACCAAGGCCAACGGTCATACGCGATTCTTACAAGGTTAATAGGAAAAAGCATATTTCATCAACTAACCGAGTTGTGTCTTTGACAATTAAAAAAAAAAAATACTAGGGTAGTGGGAAACTTAGTGGGAAAACTGTTCTTATTACTGGTGGTGATAGTGGAATTGGAAGAAGTATTGCTGTGCACTTTGCGCGAGAAGGGGCAACAGTAATTCTCAATGTGTATTTATCTGAGGTATTCCAATGTTGTAGCAAAGGCAAAGAAGTCTAATGTATCATCAGCATAGTGATGCCGAAGAGACAAAGCGTATGGTTGAAGCAGAAGGTGCTCAATGTGTGAACGTTCCAGGAGACATTGGTGACGAAGATTTCTGCAAGAATGTGGCAGATATTGCGGAAAAGAAAATGGGGCACATTGACGTTCTAGTGAACAATGCTGCTGAACAACATGAGCAAACTATAGAGAAGCTAGACTTCAAGAAACTCGAGTCCACCTTCAAGTATTCCTAAATCCTTCCTGCATCCTTAACTTCCTATTTTTCAGAACAAATGTACTGAGTATGTTTTACCTGACATCGTACTGCCTGCCAATGATGAAGCCGGGCTCCTGCATTATAAACAGCACAAGTGTGAATTCCTATAAAGGGAATTCTTCACTTATAGACTACGCAGCTACTAAGGTTGTTTATCGTTTTTCAACTTTTTCTAACTTACTAAGGGTGCAATAACTACTTTAACAAGGTCTCTTGCTGCTGGACTCATTGAGAAAAACATCCGTGTCAATGCTGTTGCGCCAGGACCCATATGGTATTTCGTTGCAACGACATTCAACAAGAAACTCCTAATAACCAATAACAGGACTCCTCTGATAGTAGCATCGTTCAAGGCAGATAAAGTAGAAAAGTATCAAAATCATTACATAATTTGCGGCCAAAGATTTACCTTGTCATCAGGTTTGGCTCTGAGGTTCCTATGAAGAGAGCTGGCCATCCTTGTGGGTGATTTTTTTTGTTTAGTCTTATTCTAATAACAAAAAAAGGTGAAGTGGCACCATCCTATGTATTCTTGGCATCTGATGACTCTTCCTATTTCACTGGACAGGTATTGGTCTCTTTGGTGTGGCAATTGTTTTTCACTTCCTTTTTCCAAGGTTCTTCATCCAAATGGAGGCACACCAGTAAACGGTTAGCACTAAAGAAATGGCTGGAAGTACCTTCTGATTGCTTTTGAGTATTGATTGTCACAACCGACTAAAATAAAAAGGATTCTTTCCCTCCATCACATTCCTTTGTTCTCAGTTGCTTATCAGTCAAGTGTCCGTGGTAGGATAAAAAATGGGCTCAGTCCAAAGTCTCGCTACTGAGAATGACACTCAGTGCAAGAATTGGAGATCACTGTTACACGAAAACCTCAGGTCATGAGAAACACCAAAAATCCAAATATCAGTTGGGAGGTTGCCCATGGCAGCTACGGTAGGTTTTTTTTGTTCTTTGGTTGTGGTGCTTTGGGTTTGGATGGGTTGTTGGGTTTTGAGTGAGGAATAAACTTGTGGGATGGGCAGGCACCACCCACGGTTGTGCGCGACCAACGGGCCGAGGCATTCACAGCTCTGAGGCTCAAATTGCATGGCAGAAAGTTGCCAAAGATGGATGTTGGCCTTTTTGCGAAGAGTGGTCAGTTTTTTGTTGTTTTTGTTTTTGTTTGTTGTTTCCTTCTTTCCTCTGTGTGTGCAATAGCTATTTGTGTTGCTCATTTTCTTTCAAATTTCTAAACTCTGGGTGCTCAGACCCATACTTTACGATTACAAATACTGAAACAAATGAAATTGTGTACCGGTCAGAAGTTATTATGCACACTCTAGACCCTGGTACTCTGAGTCAAAGACTCCATGTTAACTCATTCACATGCATATAGAATGGGCTGAATTTACCCTTTGGATGCATGAAGTTGGGGGTGCCTCTGGCCAAGTTAAAATTGACTGCTGGGATGTATGTGCCGGTCCCCTTTTGTATGTTTGTTTTACTCACTTCATTCAATTTAAGTGGGACTCTGATGGTGGATTCGATTACATGGGTTTTATTACAACTGAGGTTTGTAGTAGCGAATTGTTTAGCAATTTTGCATACTGTTTTTCTTCTTTCTTCCACAGGTGAGAAGCCTTGTTGAAGTTAACAGGGCAATGGATTTGGTCAACAAGAAGGGTAAAAGAGATGGCCAGATTATTATAGTGAGTGCGGCTCCACAGGTGCACCCAATCCCTTCACAAGTTCCAGCTTTCTCGTATTGTCACCCCTTTTTATTTATCTTCTATTCCTTTGCTTTTACACTGCATAGATTCAACTGTAGGGCTCAAAAACTGGAAAAAAAGGATGGCCCCCTAGGAAAATCAGATCCATTTTTTACAATTACCCTACCTGATGGCTCCCTTTTATACAAAAGTGAAGTTATACGTAAAACTCTTGATCCTACATGGGCTCCCTTTTCTCTTGATTCTCGAGAACTCTCCTCACAATGTAGTAGATCCTCCATTAAATTTCTGCCCTTTGAATACTTTTAGGTTGGAGAACTGAAGTTATTATTACTGTATTTGATTTTGATGATGATGGTGATATTGAAGAAATTGGCCGTTTTACTGATAGCATGTTCTTACTTCAATTTCCCTTTCCATATCCTCTTATCAATCCAGCCAAAAAGTATCATCTTGATACCCGTATTTTCTTCACCTTATGTATACTTTATAGAAAGCTCACTGGAAATTCTGGTGTTTTTTGGGTCGAAAGTATGAATTCAATTGGGCCTCTGGATTTGTTTGCTGTGGAACCTTATGCATGGACTTTCAAATTGTCTGCTTTTTGTCTTAGAAAAGATGTCTTTTCCAAAAGACTAGGTTTCCCTTTAAAATTGAGATTTGGGAATTAATTTCCTTCTACAGACCCTTTTTTTGTGATCTCCACCAAGACAACAAGTTTGTACCGATCGGAGGTGGCTCCCAACACCCAAAACCCTGCATGGGCTCCCTTTTCCTTACCCACAAGCCTCTGGAACAGCAACCAAAGAGAAATGTTGATGGTTTGCAGTAGTGAGACTAATGTTCTCGCTTAATCTAGTGCAGGTAGAGGTCTATCACTGTGATGTTGATGGAGCACACAAACTCATCGGCACCTCCAAACTGTGTACATTTGCACTTGTTAGATTCCCAAACAAGAATTTTTCCGTTTTATGTGGTTCATCAAGGTACCTCTATTTTTAAGCCAAGTGTCGCACTCAATCACAGAGGAATAGTGCAGGAAACATTGTGTTCGATGACCCAGTAAGACAGAGTTCCTTCACACCCCCGTATGACACAAGAGTAGAAGCTTTCATGATTACTGCCTCCGCCAAAAGACTGAGTATCCCTGGTTCATTGGTGAGAGAAATGTGAAGGAATTTTAAGTCTTTTTTATGTGCCTCCAGGAAAGAGCAGACCCATTCTTCGAAGTGACAGTTGCAAATAAATTAATCTATAGATCAGAGCATCTTTCCAACAACAACAACCCTGATTTTTCACCATTTACACTCAGTAAAAGCAGCGTTGGTGACTTCTTTAGTCCCTTTACTTTGGTGTGGCCCACTTCAACCTCAGTTAGACACCATTAATGAAATCCCAGGTTGTGTATGACTGGGAAAAAAGGGGTGACCACCGTGAGATTGGGAGGTATCAAACTACTCTTTATGAACTACTGATTGGAGGACCTTTTCAGTATCCACTGCACCCTCCATCGTGGTGATTCCTTTTATATATTCTATTTTTGATTTCCTTCAGCTTCACAACAACAACACCCCTGCTGTTCAAATATGAAAATACTGTCACAAATGGCACTTTTGTCATTCATCAGCTGAAGGTATACATATATCATATTGTACCATTTATCAACCCACCATGAAGCCTGTTCCTGCTGAAAGTATGCCTCCTACCCCCTCTGCACTGGAACTGCACTGTTGCTGTGAAAATTTGGTGCGGGCAAATGGGCCACTCGGCTCTTGTGGCATGTTCCCATTTCTTGAATGACATGGGGTAAAATAACAAGCTAACAGATCCTTTCTTTACTGTAACAATTGGAACCTCGAAAGGTTCTTCTGAAACACCCCTTTTCAGCTTTTCCCCTAACTCCAGATGAATTAGTCTATAAATCTGAAGTTCTCACAGCCAACTTGAACCCAAGTAGTCATTTCTCTTATTTTTCAATGGATGATGCATTTATAATTTTTTTACAGAATTCAAGCCGTTTGTCATTTCATTGACATCTGGATTGGACACAGTTGCTATTTTCCATTGCTTTGATTACAATAAAGATGGTTTGCCACAAGTACCTTGAGTACATATTTCACAAATGTAAAAAACAAAAAAAAGGTGACCATGAGTTACTTGGAGAGGTGAGATGCCAAATTCGCGAGCTGTCATTTGGGTGGTTTTCGACTGCAATAAGAAATGGATCTAAAGTTTCCGGATCTTTCTCTGTCTCCAAGGCTATACCCCTGTCTGAACCACCATCAAGAAGTAGTGCATTACCTCCTGCTCTAAGGTTTTTTCTTGAAATCCAATATATCGGCTATATATAATATACTCTGTAGAATGCAATGTTATGCTAGAAAGCTTCCAATATGTGATACACTTACCATGTCTGTGGACCCATTCTTTGAGATTAAGAAAAATGGCACAATATTATACAGGAGTGAAGCTATTCTCAAGGTAGCCACATCCACAGATCTACCTGGAATCCTTGCAAACCCCAATTTAGCAATTTACTCCAACGTGGACTGAGTTCACACTGCCACTACACTTGTTTACATCACTAAACGACACTTTTACCATCGGTACCCCCTCAATCAAATTTTTGTTTCTGAAAAAAAAAGATGTGTTTGACAAGGATAATGACGGTTCACATGACTTCATTGGAAGTCTCACAGTTCCTTTCAGTGAACTTCAGTGGTCTTGGTACGAGGAAGCAATAAGAAAAGATTCTTCATGGTATTCCTTAAATTGAGAAAAAAAACCTTTAAGAAAATCTCAGCAATGGATCATTTGGTGTAAAAGGAGTGGTTCCATGTGAGGCACCCCTTCTAATTACACAGGTACCTGCAATCGAAGTTCATTGCAGTATATCAAAACTTGAGCGTGCAGGTGTTGGAATAAGGAAATCAGGTGCGTTAGTATGACTTAAAATGTCCTTCCTTTTTATGCACAACAAATAGATGCATTCTTTGAGATCTTCTTTCCTGACAAAGGTTTATTATTAGTCTTTATTACCTTGGCCTGACATCCAGCAGTTTATAAATCGGAAGTTGTGAAACAAAGTCTTGCACCTCAGTTCAAGCCTTTTAACCTAAATATACACAATTCCTTGGACACAAAAATGACCTTTAAAATATTTGATTGGGTATGCCCTGATATTTAAGTCGTTTCACCCTAACTTTTTGCTGAAGGAGCAAGACGGAAATCACGAGCATATGGGTAACCAGCATTCTTCCTAAGTTCAATTCTCTTCTGACGATATTTTTCAAAAGGGAGTTTTTCTGTCACAGCCAGAGAGATGTCACTTGGGTGGTTTACAACAGCAATAAACAAACCAGGTGGTGGTTCTGCCGGTTCGTTCTCCATTGACAAGGTTGTCATGTTGCCTACACCTGTTGAAAATCACTTTTTCTTGCCTCCGGCTGCCAAGTATAAGCTCCTCCAGCAATCACCCTGTTAATCCAACCACAATAGGATGACTGTCTTCGCACGAAAATTGCCAGCAATGAATGTCCAAACAATGTCCGCTGATCCTTTTTTTGTGGTTAGGAAGTTTGATCCCGCCTTGAATCAAGAGATTACACTGTACAGGTTGTTTCATTATTGATTTATTTCTTCACTTCTTATGGGGGGAAAAAGGTCTGAAGTGATCATGAAATCGAAAGAGCCTCATTGGAAGCCTTTTGAACTATCCCTAAAGCTATTGAAGGGTCCAACTGACACAATTGATATATCCGTTTTTGATTGGGAGAAAGGTAACCAGCACTTTCCTGTCTTTTCAAACTCAATAAGAAACTAGACGGAGCACATGATTTGATCGGTTCTGTATCCCTTCCATTTCATGACTTGCAGTGGTGGGTTGAAGAACCCATCACTAAGGGCACCTCCAAGTCTGTAGAAAACTTGGGTTCTCTCCATTTGTGTAACAAACTTGTTAGTTGTGGCTGCATGTGCGTTGAATCTCTGCAATGCCTCGAGACAAGTGCTTCACTTGTGATCCCAACAGCACTTCGCATCACCTGCAGTGCCTCCAAATTGGCTAGAATGGATGGTCCCCTTGGAAAAAGCGACCCCTTTTTCTTGGTTATAAAGAGTGGTGTGACAGTGTACAGGTGTACCTTCCTTCCCACCAGTACCAGTTAGTGGGCTTTTTTTCTAACACAAAACAAAGATCTGAAGTGTGCTTCAAGACACTGGAGCCAACTTGGCTTCCATTTGACATCGGTGTCACAATTTTAGGAGGCTTGGACTCACTTTTCACTGTTACGGTATATGACTATGACCAAGATGGCACCCATGACGTATGGTGACTCGTCAAGTAATCCCCTTAACAACCTTGCCAAAGTTAATTGGGTCTCTTTCAACCACTCTGCGAGAGTGGACATGCTCTCTCATACAGTCTGATAATGGTTCTCCCTCTCTCTCCATGAGTGCCTAACAATCTGGACTATAGGGCCATACCAGCAGGCAGTTTTAGAGCACAACTCTTCCAAGGGGTCATTTTCTGTAAATAAACTGGAACTTATAGCTTCTGCTCCTCCTCAGCCTTCTTTCGCCCCTGCTTATAACATTACAGCATGTGGGGACAAAATTGCCAAACTCGACTTCAATGTGACTGGTTTCCAGCCATCTGGTGAACAGACCTTCCATTTGATCTTTCTTTCCCTGATTCAAAATCCAGATCCTTTTTTTGTTGTCACGGTGAGACAAGGAGACAAGGAGATATCGTTGTATCGGTCTGAAGTAGTTACGAAGAGTACATCACCTGCCTGGGCAACCTTTATGCTAGACTCGACACTGATTAAAAGTTTACTCCTTCACTTTGCAACTTTTTTT
This sequence comes from Pelomyxa schiedti, assembly GCA_020536535.1. NCBI lineage: Eukaryota > Evosea > Pelobiontida > Pelomyxidae > Pelomyxa > Pelomyxa schiedti. Next base: position 23,800 of record JAHLWZ010000650.1, on the reverse strand, counting down.
AACATTTTATGGCAGGCCTCGACAACCAATTTTCTGTTCATGTTTTTGTGTGTTCCCACTATAATGGCTTTTCTTTTTTTCGGAACTAAGGCTGGTATTTTTTTAGGATTGGAACAAAGATGGCAAACATGATTTGGTATGTAGTAGCCAATTTCCAATAAAATATAACTTGTTTCTAGATTGGGTCTTGCAGTCTCACACTGAGAGATTGGTGGTAATTGATGCTTTATATCATTTACTTTAGTAACACACGAAAGTTTGGGACCGTTCAGACACCCCTTACTGAATTCATCTTCCAGATCGTGCGTTCTTTTTCGCCTACTATAATACCCTTTGATCGTGTGACTAGGCGAGGAGCATTTGTGTGCACTAAACTGGAAGCCCTTACTGTAGCGCCTGCGCCAATGAATATCTCTTCTGCTTTCAGGGTATGGCTGAGCATTCCATCCATTCAGCACCTCAAAGAAAGAAGCTTTTCTGTTCAGGATGCAATCTGGCAGTCAAAGATGTGGGTCCAGGACAAAAAAGTGACCCGTTTTTTGTTGTATCTGGAAGACCACCTGGAGCAAAAGGGAATGTCACAATCTACAGAAGTGAAGTTATAAAGCAAAACCTGAACCCCGGTTGGTCCTTTTCTTAACTTTTCTGGTCTCTCATCAAGCAGACTGGGCTTCCTTTGTGATAAACCTGGAAGATGTAGGGGGAATTGACGTACCAATCCACATTGCTGTTTGGGACTGGGATTCAGGTTTCTGATTTCTACTGCCTTAAAAACGGACACATTTACAGATGGAGGGCATGACCTGATCGGAAATGTTGAAATTAACCTGAGAGACTGCATTCTAGGGCCATTTTCTTTCCCAATTTCATGTGATTCTTTGATTACTACCCGAAGAACAAACGGTGCTTTCTGGGTTAATCGTGTCGAGCAAGCAGACCCTATTTTTTGGAATATCCCTGCCTCTGTATTAATATGTGCCAGTGCCACCAAACTTTCTTCCAAGGACACCAATGGAAAATCTGGTTTACTCCTCTTCTTTTTCCCAACCTTCTCATAACTCCGTTACAGACCCCTTCTTTATTGTCAAATCAAAACCCCCAGGACACCACTCACAAGTGACACTTTATCGCTCTGAAGTTGTGAAGGCCAATTTAAACCCAATTTGGAAGGAATTTGGAATAAACCTGCACGATGTGACGGACCTAGACACACAATTTACAATTGAAATATGGGACTGGGATAATGGTCGCCATTCTTTCACTCTTTAGTTTGTTGAGACGTTACTTTAGATGGTGGCCATGACTTTATTGGTTCAGCTGAAACCACTTTAAGAGAATGGCTTTTTGTCCCATATCTGCTTGGAACACACAGCACAGCTGGATTGTACGCCACTTCACTTTTTTTGTTTAAATTCTAAGCAATGCATTTACCCACTTCCCCAGATCTTCTGGTGGGTTCTCCGTAGACAAGATTGTACTCCAAACTCAAGAATATTTGAAGCCACACTTCAAGTCTCTTTCAGTCCAATGCAGTGCCATGAATTTAGCCAGCCGAGATGCCACAGGTTCCTCAGGTTGCATTTTCTGCTTGGTTAGCTTTATTCTTACTTCCCAAGACCCGTTTTTTGTGGTAAAAACAAAAAAGCCTGGACACCACAAGATTACCACTTACCGCTCTGAAGTGGTTCTTAAAAATAAGAAAAACCCATCATGGAAACCCTTTGTGATTAACCTCTCTGATGTATTGGATATTGACACACAGTTTGAAATTCAAGTTTGGGACTGGGATGAAGGTATTTGAGTGTCAACAACCCAAAACAATGACAAAACCATATGTACTCCTTGGTTGGGGCATTACGTAGATGGTGGGCATGACCTTATTGGGAAGTCGAAGACCACTTTGCGAGAATGGTTCTTTTTACCATACCAATTCGGTCTTTATACGAAATTAAATCCAACGTGCGTTTTCTTATGTCCATCCACCTAGTAATAGCACTGCAGAAGTTGCGGTGCTTTTTCTGTCGACACTATAACCTTACAAGACACTGAGCACACACCCCCTATTTTTGCTGCTCTCTCTGTCAAGCCCAGTGCCATGAAATTAGCCAGTCGTGATGTATCTGGCACCTCAGGTCGTCACAAACTTGTCTTGTTGGCTTCCTAATTTCTTGAATAGATCCTTTCTTTGTTATCAAGTCAACCCCTCCAGGAATGGAAAAAGAGATAACACTTTACCGCTCAGAAGTACTGAAGGCTAACAAAAATCCATCTTGGAGACCATTTGGCTTGAATTTACGTGACGTAATAGACAGAGATACCAACTTCACAATTTCCGTGTGGGATTGGGATGCAGGCCTGCAACCCTTCAAGCCTTCGAAATTTGGAATAACTCCCAATTTAGATGGAGGGCATGACCTCATTGGAGAAGCAAAAACGACACTAAGGGAATGGTTGTTTACTCCATACCAGTTTGGAATCTTCCTGTCAACTTCCTCAATCACGTTAGCACTGTTGCCGACCTGTCTTTATCTTAATCGTATTTAGGACTGCTGGTGCATTCTCCGTCGATCGTGTGGAATTCCAACCAACAGAGTATCCCAAGCCACAGTTTGTTGCACTTCAGGTAACACTAAGTGCATCAAAATTAGCTGCCCGAGATGTGTCTGGCTCTTCCGGTAAGGACTCTTTTAGAAACACATCCTCTTAACGCGATCTTTAGATCCCTTCTTTGTGATCAGAGCATCTCCACCAGAAATAGGCAAAGAGATCACTTTGTATCGTTCAGAAGTAATACTTTCAAACAAAAATCCCAAATGGAAGCCTTTTGGCTTGAATCTCAGAGATCTCACCAACTTGGACACTAAATTCAAAGTATCTGTATGGGATTGGGATGCAGGTTTGGGGTGTAATTTCTTCTTTTTCACACTTACTCAAAAAAAAAAAAAAAAAAAAAGATGGGGGGCATGACCTCATTGGCTCAGCGGAAACAACTCTGCGAGAGTGGTTATTTACTCCGTATTTGTTTGGAATACATCTTTCTGAAGCTTCAATCACGTTACTCCTTTCTCCTTTTATTGTAAACTCAATAAAAATATCAGTACGGCAGGTGGCGTTTCTGTAGATGAGGTGTTACTCCAAGATACACAGTACGTGAGACCTCAGTTTAATTCAGTACTCGTTTCTCCGAGTGCGATGAAGCTCTCTGCCTGTGACCCATCTCTCTCCTCAGGTACAACAAAACCACTGCCTCATAATCTCTCATTTACCTGCAGATCCCTTCTTTGTGATCAAGGGAAAACCTCCTGGTTTTTCAAAACAAATCACTTTATACCGGTCTGAAGTTGTAATGGCTTGCAAATCACCAAAATGGAAGCCTTTTGCATTAAATCTAGAGGATTTGCTTGATGTGGATAATCCTTTTACTGTTTGTGTTTATGACTGGGATGGAGGTACCAATTGTTGATGTATCCATTTAAATCCTCAGTCTTGAAGATGGCGGCCATGACTTGATTGGGCAATCAGAAACAACTTTACGTGAATGGTTCTTCACTCCATATCAATTTGGGATTTACTCCTCGACTACTGCATCCCTGTACAATTCTTGAGTCACACCAAAGCACACTTACCATACATAGTACATCTGGTGCTTTTTCTGTTGACTCCATTGTAGCACAACCTATAGCTTCTCCAAAGCCTCATTTTTCATCTCTTTTTGTAAAAAGTAGTGCAAGGAAGCTAGCATTCCGAGATTTATCTCTGTCATCAGGTAAAATCAAACTATTTGAGGTGATAGTTCACATGTACTTAGACCCGTATTTTATCATCAGAGGAACACCAACAGGAGAGGAACGTCCAGTTATTCTTTACCGATCTGAGGTTGTGAGCCACAAACGTGATCCCTCTTGGGAAGAATTTGGACTTAATGTTGCGGATGTAACGTCTCAAGACACTGACGTTATAGTTGAAGTGTACGACTGGGATTCAGGTAGCTGTTACTTTTTTTTGGGAATAACCATTTACGTCACCAAGATGGTGGTCATGACCTAATTGGGTCTGCTACAACTACTCTTCGTGAGTGGTTGTTTACCCCATACTTGATAGGGGTTTATTCTGCCAGCCCAATGTATTTTGCTATTTACAGCCGGATTCTAATTAGTCTTAGGTCTTGTGGTGGCTTTTCAATTGATGCAGTAAGGTTCGCTGACCAACCACTCCTGAAATCCTCTCCTGCTGCTCTTCAAATAAAGGCTAGGGCAATTAACTTATCTGTTCGAGATGTATCCATGAGTTCTGGTACTTGTGAAATTGCAGATAAAGACTTTTAAGAGTAAAAAAAGATCCCTTCTTTGAGGTGTACGGACCTACAGCTAGCACCAAGGGACCTGTGCTGCTCCATAGATCCTCTTTTGTAAGGAGAAACCTTAGCCCCTCTTGGGATGCATTCTCTTTGAATGTTATTGACATGGGACTAAATTCCACCATTGAAGTCAAAGTCTTTGATTGGGTGCGCTCCTACCCCACCTTTTTGCCATCTAAGTAGCATTGTTGGGCCAACTCACATCAACAGGATCGAACCGGGGGACATGACTTGATTGGAAGGGTCACAATTCCACTTAGGCAAAAAAAAAAAAGTCAATAGGAAAACAGTAACAAAATAAAACAGGGAATTGATACTAGGTCCTTGGAGATATGGATTGAAGCATCACAACTTAAACACTGGTGCCTTCTCAATTGATGAATTGGTCTCCATTCCACCACTTCCTCCTGTGGTTTTTCCCCCTGCGGTGATGGTTAATCTATCTCTGGAACATATGTCGGGATCAGCTATTTTCTTTTCAAAGACTGCACACGCAACACAAGACAGTAAATCTACAAACAATTAATTAAAATCTCCACCTTAAAGGAAGTCTTGCTAAATGACCTTTCAAAAGCATTTTTCTTGGAGGTATTTGGAGTTAATCAGAAGCTCTTACATAGATCAGAGCCTGCTCCCCGAAAATCAATTCAATGGCGAGATTTCGCTCTGAATCTTTCAGGTCACTCGTTTCACTTCGGACAAATGTTCTAACAGCTTATCAGATCTTGGGTCTGTTGATGATATTTTTACAGTCAATTTGTACGCCTTCAGTGAAGTTGGGGCACATGCCTTAATTGGCACCTTGTCAACAACATTGCGCACATGGCTCTTCCTGCCCTATAGAGAATCGTTAAGTGGATCACTTGGGTTGCTTTCCCGATTCAGAGTGTTCTTTTTTTACTTACTGAACTACAGGCGAGAAGTTGGAGCTCTATGTGTAAATCAACTCACCTTCCTTCAACAATCTGTATCTATTCCGACGTTTGCAGCATACAGGGTTTCTCCTTGGGGAGTCAAACTTGCCGCCTGCGATGTCAATGGGCTTTCTGGTTTTTTTTTGGAGTCGTTTTGTCTTCCTAACTATTGTGTAGATCCCTTCTTCATCGTGTACACTGAAGAGAATGGTAAAAAACTGCCAGTTTACCGAAGTGAAGGTATTTGTTTTTCGTGATTACCTTGGCTCCTCTTACTGGTTTTCCTTCTCGAAGTTATGGCCAAGACACTGAATCCATCTTGGAATTCATTTGTTTTACCAGCTACTTGTGGACTAAATACAACATTTTTCGTTGATGTTTATGACTGGGATACGGTATACAGTCACTCAAGGTACCAAATTACCTAAAAGCAACCCAAGGATGGAGGACACGACCTTATTGGAACATCTCATTTTACCATACATGATCTTGTCTTTGGAGAGTACCGAACGGCCCTAAGTGGTGGCGTTATCAAGCATGTATTTAAATGTCATTTTATCTGTTAACCTACATGAAGTCGAGGAGGATTCTGCCTTCGTATAGAAGAAACCTTAGCTGTTGCTCCGGTTCGAGAATATTCCCCTTCATATTCAGTCAAGTTTGGAATTGCTCAACTCACACCCAGAAAAGGTTTCCAAAGTCGACCCTACATTAGTTTACTCTTACAGGGAAGGGTGTTATACTGCAATTATTTAAGCAAGAAAAAATGCTGTATTGCACAGAAACGATGAATGCAGCAAAAATGAAACAGGTGCGTACAGGGCCATCACCCAATGATAATAGCCTCTCTGGCACTTGGACTCCATTCCAAATTGACTTGGAAGATTTCGGATCTCCAGACGCATCACTGAAGTTCAAGTATATTTAAATCATTTAGAATCCTCTCCTCCTAATACATCAATTTCCTATATAGGGTGTTGCACTTTTCAAGGAGGGGAAACCACAAGGAAGTTGGTGAATGTGAATTAATGTTGCTGGATTTGTTATGTGGCGGATTTTCATACCCACTTCGTAATCGCACACTGCAATTGAGGGACAGGTTTGCCACCGTTTTCTCTTCCCCTTCTTACCCTTACAGTAATGCTGCTTTCATCTTGGAAGAAATATCTCCTTTGAAATCTACCAAGCATCTATTTGAGAGGCACAATCAGCCCACAAATGAGCCTCCTCCCTCGTTTTCCTTTAAATGCTGTTCCTCTAAACTGAGCAGCAAAGACCTCAATGGGAAGTCAGGTAGGCTTTCACAATTCCATGCATTTGGGCTCTGATTTTTCTTTCCGCAGATCCTTTCTTCAAGATTCTGTCTTCCTCTCAATTGACCCTTTACAGGTTTTTCATCCTGCCAATCAAAATTCTAACTCGCACAAAGATCAGAAGTGATACCCAAAAATCTTAATCCCGACTGGAAAGGGTTCCAATTAAATTTAGCTGAATTGAATGGGATGGATGGAAGTTTCACTGTAGTCGTTTATGACTGGGATGCAGGAACATAATTTACCCACGACTATTCCGCTTACACTTTTTTTTTTTTAGATGGATCACATGAAGAAATCGGCAGTGTAAAATTGAAAATATCTGACTTTATCTATAACGGGTTCACATTTCCTTTGAGGTAACTTATGTACACAAGTTTTCTTTGTTAATGAAAATATTCCAAGTGGCCCACGGCTTAGTCTCAATTCAGGAGGGTTTACTTTAGCAAAGCCAATTCCAACGGAAAATACCATCATTTCCATTCAAGAGTCTCCTGCTTTTAAAGTGACTGTATCTGGAAGGAAGCTTGCAGCCAAAGATATTAATGGAAAATCAGGTTGGCTCAAGTTTTCAAAAAGAGTTCTTATTTTTATTTAGATCCATTTTTCATCCTTTATGTGGACTCTGAAGCAAGGAAAAAACCTATCCCTCTTTATCGCTCAGAGGTCATTTTGAAATGCCTGAACCCTGTTTGGCAACCTTTCATTGTTCGCACACATGACCTACCTTTTGATAAAAAGTTCAAAGTGATGGTTTATGACTCGGATAATGGTATCATCCCCCACCAAAATTCACATCCAACCTTTTTAACAGATGGCTCACATGACCTGATTGGCTCACTGACAACAACCCTACGGGAGTGGTCATTTGGGAATGTACAGGATGCTCTTTACACTGATACCTCTCTAACAACGTATGCAATTCCTCAATTTTAATCTAATACATTTTACTGTAGTTGCGGTTGTTTTTCTGTGGATCAGTTTACTCCATTCCTTGCTCCTCTACAGGGATTGCCTACAGCACTCAGGGTCACGGCTACTGGAGTTTCTTTGAAGCGAACAAGACTTACCAGCACTGGGGGTATGTCTAAGTGTTTCAAAAGTATCTGTCTCACATAATTCAGCCCCTTACTTCGAAATTCTTAGTAAAAATCACTCTTTCCTCTTATACCGCAGTGTCCCTTCCACTGATAATTCTCCTTGGAAACCATTTGAAATTTCCCCTGAGGATGTTGATGGGTGGGACTCTGAGTTTTCTGTCAAATGTTTTAACCACTTCAAAGTACGAAAGAAAATGAAATTCTTTCTTATTTTGTTACAGGATGGATCAAATGACCTTATTGGCTCCATGGAAGTTACACTAAGGGAGTGGCTCTTTTCTTCCTTCAATTTCGCTCTTAAGCCAGAAGGCGTATCAGTCACAAGTTCAGCTGGTGCCTTCCGCATTATTTCCTCTGAACCCATTGATAGAGTCTCACAAATTCCTCTTTATGATTCATTTAACATACAGTAAGTAAGAAAATGCCATGCAACACTCAACAAAATCCATAGGCCTAAAGGAATCAAGTTGGACTGTAATAGTGACTTGTGGTTCGAACTGTTTTTGTGCATGTCAGAACAACCACTTATTTTATTACACAGGTTAAAGGCAGTTAGTGAGAAAATTGTACTAATCTCCACAGGTCTGAACTTGCTACAGGCTCTTCCCCGGATTGGAAGCCTTTTAGTATTTCGCTACGTAACTATACAGAGCTCTTTAATACATGCCTGTTAAAGGTTTACCATTTCCAAACTGACACCGTGGCACTTCTAAACCCCTCTCTCAGTTGTGTGTGTACAGCTTCAAGGGCGGTCTACGAATACAGGTAGGCAAAGTGCACTGTAATTACCGGGACTTGCTATTCGGAATATGGTTTGGAGAACTGTCAAACAAAAAGAAAATTCAGTATGTATGCCAGTGTTAGGTTGGGCTTACCACTTGCAGCACACCCATGTATAGAAATTCGGGTTGCATGCAACTTGACGTGCAGCCTTTTGTAAACGTTTCACCAACAGTATTCAATGCTTCTGCATATCGCCTGTCGTGTCGATTCACCGCGCCTTCCCATCCAGATTCTGTTACAGGTACAAAGCAAATAAATGGGGAAGGAGTTACCCATATGTTGTAGGTGGGATTTTGAAGCTGAAAGGCACATCATGCACTGGTCTTCCTAGTGTACTCCTCGAAACTCCGTTCTTCGCGGTATCTTCACCGACCTCCACTAAAAGTTTGATATTTCTCACAGGATGTACAAATGGAATTCACAATCCCCTTTGAGGGTGTTCAAACACTAGATACGGATATAGAAATAAGCCTTCCCCATTGCCATCATGCGCACACGACTTTGCGTAACCTTGGATTTATGGGTGTATGTACATCGATCAAGGTAAAGCAGCAGATTAATAAGTCGAGGTATGGGAACTTCCTTGGTGTGGATTTTGTAAAACGAGACAGACCCTCACACTTGAGCCTTGTCGTGGATTCTTGTCAAGCTATATATCTCCCTATTACAGATTACCAGGTGCAATTCAGCGTAACGGAGCTTCCTCGGAGTGATGATCTCGTTGGCTTATCTGGTATCGAGAGAAAGAAAATCTAAACTTGGCAACTGATCGACCCACTTCAGACCCTTTCCTTCAAGTAATCAACCCGGACACCGAAGCCGTGATTATTAACACTGAAGTCCACACACAAGAGCTCTCACCCACTTTCGCACCTGTGAACCTCAACATTGGAGCATGCGGAGGTATGGACACACCTATCAAAGTGGCTGTGTATGACTACGATCCCCACGGCCCCGCGGATTTCCTTGGAGGGTGCAAAATAACCCTGAGGAGGATCATCCAAGAACTACCTCAAGCACACCCAATCTACTTCGTGGATGAAGAAAAACAGGCCCGGTACATTTCTTTGTGCACTCCCAACTTATTTAATGACTTTCACACCACAGGTTGACTACATACAAACACTCCGGGATTCTAACATGCAAGCTTATATCTCCCCTGGTAAACCCAACAACCACAACCACCAGTAGTGCACACTCATCCCCCCACTTCCTGAGCCTCCCCCAACACCTCAATCCCAACAGAACCTAATGCCGTTCCAACACCCTAACACATTTATCTATGTAATTCCTTCTAATAACCACTATTCTGAGAGCGCACCCTCAGGCAACATCCCACTACACCAATATGAACCTAACGCTTTTTCCTCGTTGGTGCAAAATCGGGTAAGAAAAATCAGAAGTCCACAACTCCAAAAACATAATCAAAAAAATCAACAGAGGGCCGAGAAAAAAAAAAAAGAGCAACTCTCAGTACAAAAAACAAAAAAAAAATTGGTTTTCACGAACTGGTGGTGAGTAACGAAGGCTGACGGTCTGTTGTTTAAAAAAAAAAAATACACACGGGCTGTTCCTCTCAAGTGGTGTGCCACAAAAACCAAACAACCAAATGAACCATGGAATGACACCCAACCAACAAAAACAAACAAACCAACAAAACAAAAAAAAAGTGGGTGCTGTGGTAGAAACTGAAATACAACAACAAAAAAACAAAGAAAAGAAAAGTTGGAAACGTTTGTAAAAATGATGGAAGAGTCGACACCGCAGCCTTCACCTACTTTGGCGGAACCAAGTAGTGACAGCACTTTGAGGTACTACTTCTTTTTTTCCACAAAATATTTTGGGTTAACAAAGCAAATTTTCAAAACAATAGTGATGAATCCTCAAAAGGAAACGATGTGGAAACTGTGTTAGCTCAGAGGCTGCGATCCATAAAAATCGTGGCTGCTGAAATTGCAAGCTTCAGGAACAATGTACAAGTAGGACATTCTTGGATGGTCAGAAAACAATCGCCGTTAACTTTACCTAACCAACACTTACCTTCAGTTTTCGGAGGTCTCCCCTGGAGTAGACTCTGTAGTTGCAGCTCTCACGAAGCTGACTGATGTCTATTCGTATTTAGTACTGTTTACTCTTTATCGACACAACTTAACATGCCCTTCAGTCAAAAAACACAATTTATCACTGCACTATCAGTAATGGCTACTTTGCTGTACTCCCTGGGGAAGTTGTACTACGTAAGTACCTTCCCTGGTTTTTGAAATGAAGTCTTATGCCCTTTTTAGACATCTTTTCCTTTTTAGACAGTAAAAGTCTAGCAAGGTACATATTACCACAATTTTTGCTTAAGACCAAAAAAATTTCAGATGTTCTTGTGTCTGTCAGCTTTTCCATAGGTTTGCTTATGAAGATAAACTGTGGCAAGCAGTTATGGAAAGAGAAGTGACGGAGCCTATGATTCAATATTTAAAATTGTTGAATCACTCAGTCTGGAGGTTAGCCTGTCGTTCCATCAAGGTTTCTGCTTGACTTCTGTTGTTCGAGTACTCACTCTTTTTCTCTTCTTTTCCCTACCTCAGTACGTTTTCCCTGCAAGTGTGAAGAAAAATGGTTCGTTATAAGTTTTCCCTCCTTTGCATTTATATGTCTTAGGGTTTGGAACATTCAATTACCCAGATGGAGCCATTTACCATGGCGAGCTTGTTGAAGATCAACGTCACGGGAAAGGCAAGAACTCGTCCTGAGTGCAACTTTAACTTTCCTTTACAGGCATATATGTAGCTCCTTATTGCCAGCTGACCTACATTGGTAGCTGGGTCAGAGACAAAAAAGATGGTTGGGGAGTAACAATATGGCCACAAGGAAAAAGGCATGAGGGATACTACCAAGACAACATGAGGAATGGAAATGGTAAATTCACCTGGCCAAATGGTACTCTTTGAGAAGTTCTCCCACTTTTTTTTTTTAACCAACAAAAATATGTGTAGGACATAAATATGAAGGAAACTTCAAAGATGACAAACGACATGGAAAAGGTGTCTTCACCTTCACTGACGGTTCGCAGTGGGAAGGTGAATTTCAGGAGAATGAACGGTTCGATGCAGTTTCCCTTTGATAGCTTCTCATATGTTCATAGTTGGCATGGTACATACACCTGGCCCAATAACAGTAGGAAATACACGTATTCTCCCTGCTAAGGTTCTTTTCTTCTTCTTATGTCAATTCAATCAGCGGCTACTGGAAAAAGAGCTCCCGACATGGCGAAGGACAGTACTGGTGGCCAGATGGCATGTATAATGTGAGTTCTTACAAGCATCTAATCCCTACCAGGGTGCACTTACACAGGAAATTGGGTTGACGACAAAAGGTGTGTCTATTTTTCCCACTGCGCCCGTTCCACCAACACTCCACAAGACAGGGTTCTGGAAGACTAGCATGGGCAGATGGATGCAAATTTGAAGGGATGTGGCATGATAGCAAAAGGTGGGGTGATGGTGTGTTCTATGATGAACACAACAATGCACATCCTCAAGAATGGAGAGAACAAGTATTTAATAGGCATGATCGGGGAAAGATGAAGACCCCTCCTTCAAGCCCCGCACACGAACCTCTGTCGTTATCAGCCAACACTAGCCTTTCAGAGACCGATCTTTCTGGTGTGGGTGGGGCAATCAAGGCTACCACCAAAGATGTGGATGTTACCGACACTGAGGCGCCTGGAAATCAGGAATTGGCACTGACTAGTGCAGTTGTCGTGCCCTCCAGTTCCATGTCTGGGAATACTCCTCCTTCTAATTCAATGTCTACAGCTTCGTCCACTACCCCTAATACGCCAACATCAGCCCCCATTCCTATTCCCATGCCAAATAGTGCTGCAAGAACAAGCACGCCCGGGTCTTCACCGCTAAACGCGGCAATTGCCCAACCTCCCACAATACCAATTGTAACTCCGCCACCTACAGCAGCTTCTAGCACAATATCAGCACTAGCGGCGTTGCTGCCTTCGTTCATGTTTTCCTCACCACCTCAAACCCAAACCTGTACTAGTAGCAGTAGTAGCAATAACACCGGCGCAAGTAACAACAACAACAATAGCCACAACCAAGACAGTGACAGCGATTCCGAGTATGTACCGAATCCACAATGTTCCATCACTCAATGGTTTGTAGGGCAGCCAGCAAAAGGAAAAGTGACCAGGAAGAAACCGACGAGAAAGTTCCACGGAAACGCAGGAAGTCCAACAACTCATGATGGCCCTTTCATCACAGAAAACCACACAAACCCCCACTCTGTCAATATTTTTTGGACAACCTCTCACTGTACAGCGGGAACAAAAAAAAACCAGAATTATTATCCAAAACACCATCATAACAATTCCGATCAAATCAGAATAAATTAAAAACAAAAAAGGCCCGGCCTCCCATGACACACGAGTATGTAGACGAAACGGAATTCGAGCAACACCAACAGCACCAGCAACCTCCGCCAGAACAGGAACAACAACACTCACAAGACGCAACTATGGGAGCGGGCAAATGCGGGTTACTGTTCGACGGCGACTCATACCACGAGACATCGACGCCGACGTCTACGGCCGTCGTGGTGGACACGTCCACGATGTACACGGACGCGGACCCGGACTACAGGGCGGCGACTGTTTTGCCGGTTGATCCGCCGCCGCATAAAAGGCGGGGCCCGCCGGGGGGCGGCGGTGGCACTTATGGGAGCTTTGGCGGCGGGGCCACCACTGCCGCCACTGGCGGTGTGAATACTACCACTTACACTGGGTACGCTTATGGGATTGATTGTGGCAAACGAACTAACAACAAAGGGGGGTTTGTTTGGTGGCTGTGTTTATTCCGAGTGGCTATTATTCCATACATCACTATATATAACCTCTATTACCAACCAAACCAAAACAAAACAACCATTCAGGCTGGCGCAAGCACCACAACCTGGTTCATCGGCACAACACACAAATCACCGAGTCCAAAGGAGATTACTTCCAAAGCCTCAACCCCAACAATCACACGTCGACCTCTCCAACCCCACAGTCCAAATGGCCCTGGAAAAGTACCGCGCAAAACCAACAACGCCGCCCCCACCACCAACAACCTCCCCACCACAGTCATCACACCAGCACCAATCACAATCCCAATCCCACATACCAGTGCGAGCCACATCCCCTCCCAACAACACAACATCAAGCCAGCACTCCCATCACCACCATCAACAACAGCAACAGCAACAGCAACAACACCAATACCAGCAACAACAACAAACACCCACCCCAACAAGACAACAGCAGCAGCAACCTCCACAGGTTGTCCCACAATGGGCACCTGGCAGTGGCGCGACTGGCTCCAGTAGGGCTAGTCCCCAAACAACACAACCTCAGTCTCACGCCCTTCCTCCACTTACCCCCGTGACCACCCTGCCCAAAAGAAGGAGGATTTGACTTGAAGTTTAAGGTTCATGAACAAAACTCAACACCCAACAACAAAAAAAGGTTGAAAGGGGTTAAAAAAAGGAGGCAAAAGGCACCCTCTCAAACAACCCGATTTCCGGTAACAAAGGAACAACAAAAACAAAATAAATACCGGGAAGAACAGTCCCGTCGGGAGGTGCACAACCCCATTTTGAGTCCGTTGTTGTTTGAGATAAAATGAGTTGGGAGAGCCTCAAGTTGGTCGGCCAGGGGCCATTTCCTCGTTGCCTACACACTGCCTCCGTAGTGGTATTTTTTTTTTTTTTTTTTTTTTTTGGCACTTCTTTTTTTTTTCCTCAATGTAGATTTATTGTTCTCTCCCTTTGTTGTATTGTGTGGGTTTTAAAAAAACAAAAAAAAAAAACCAAATAGGGCACAAAAATCTTTGTGTTTGCTGGATGCAATGACTCTGGCAAGACTACAAATGACATGCACACCCTTAATACAGGTTTATAGAAAGAAAAACTCAATGCTCCCTGCATCACCATACATTTGTCAGAGGGACTTGGAGGATGGAACGTTCCATCATGCACTGGTGTCATACCCAAGCCTCGGTGTGGTCACACCACCACTCTGTTGCAGAAGGGTATTATGATGGTATTTGGAGGTGCTGAAAGCCCAAATGGTGATGAGCCAATGAATGACTTGGCTTTATTCAATGTAGAAACTCTAGCATGGAGTAGACCACGCGTTTCTGGTTGCATGTCTTCTGTGTATTTGTGTTTGTAATATCTCGCAGGAACTCCACCTCAACCAGTTACAATGCATACAGCTACTTTTGTTGCTCCAGATTCTGTTTTAATTTTTGGTGGTTTGACTGCCAAAGGTCCCACTTCAGAACTTGTATCCTTTAGCATAGGTGCGCTTCAAGGTTTTTTTATGTACCCTAAAAAAAAAAAGGAAAACGGTCATGGACACAATTTTCTGTTCCTGGAGGGCCTTGTGCACGATATGGGCATACTTCTTGTCTCATTGGGAAGCAAATGTATGTTTATGGTGGTAATGATGGAACTAGGAAACTTTCTGATATATGGGCTTTGGACACAAGTTGATAACCTTCTTTCAGTTAGCTTTCTTATTTTCCCCAGCAACACTGAAATGGTCATTAATAACTCCGGCCTCAGCTCAACCGCCAGCAGTATTTGGTCATGCTTCGTGTGTTGTTGCTAATAAGATTCTTGTAAGTGGAGGTGAATCTGAAAGTGGATTTTTGGAAGAGGTTTTTCACTTTGATCCACAAACACGTGTGTGGAGTGTAGTAGTTCTTCCACGGGTACTATTTCCCTGGTATGATGTTACCATCTCACTCCCAAAGCAATCTGAGATTCCAGCACCACGCTTGCATCACACACTTACTGACGCATCAAAAAAAGTATATATGCTTGGTGGCGTGACGAATCCCAAGAGTGCAAACAATGGACTACCATACATGTTTCTTGCAGGTGTGGTCCTTGCCCACCCCCGTGGGTTCCTTTTCAAACTAAGAATCTGGCAGTAAAAATGGAACTTTCTCCTTTTTCTGGGTCAACTACCAGTTCACCAGTATCATCAACCACCACCTCAACTTCTACATCCCCAACTCCTGAGACTCCTATTGAAGAAACCCCTGAACCCACCCCCACGCCCACACAAACTGTGACTGCAAGAGCTGTCTCCCCACCAACTATTGTTGCAAGAGCTACAACACCACCACCTGACCCAACACCACATACAGTTACAGCAGAGACAATTGTAGAAACACCTTCAATACCGACTACAGCATCAGCCGCGGTTCAAGCGGGTTTGTTTTCCTTTCCTTGATTTTATTACAAAACTCATTTTTTAACTCTCTGCAGAGCTCCTGAAACGTGATGTAACCTATTGAAATGTTTTACCCCATTATGACTGTTTACAGACAACTGAAATCACTGCTCTGAAACAAACAATCGAAAACCAAGAAAATCAGATCATTCTTCTAAAAGCGCAAGCAGTGGTGTCCAAAGATGACCTCGTAAGCAGCTCTTATACCCTTTTTTCACACAAACGAGAACAATATAAAAGATGAAAGTACAAGCTGTTTTGAATAAAACAGTTTCTTCAATGGAGGAAAAAATGCAAGCCTCTTCCCAGCAACTGGAAGCCTATCACAGAGACATCGAAACAAAAACGTGTGTAATAGAACAACGGCGTGCAATACCTCATATTCTTGGTAAGAACTCTGGTGTCACAGCTCGAAATGCAGCTTAAGGAATCGACGGACCAACTCGTCAATCTCAAGGCCGCTACTTCTCTTCAGAAGCAATCATACGAATCTGATCTTCAGGCACATTACTTTCTTTTTGGCTGAATTTAATATTTATCAGGGAAAACTAAATGACCTTGAAGCTCAACTCAGTAAGTCTCCCCTTTTGATACCTTTCAACCAACCCTTTGCTAGGTTCGTTGAAATCTGAGAATTCTTCTCTTAAACAACAGGCTGCCTTGGTGCAATCTACTCCTACACAAGATTCAAACCAAGAAGCTATACAACAACAATATCAGCATCAAATTCAGCAACTCACTCAGGAACTAAATACACTCAAAGAATCGCATTACACCTGTCCCCAAATAAAAAGAGAATTGGAGGAACTAAAAGAGATCCACAAAACGTGCCAGCTTGAGCACACTCACCCAGCTGAATCTGGTACTTCTGATAACTCGCAAGTTGTTGCAGAGCTACAGCAATGCAAAGCCGAAATGGAAGCTCTCCGTCAAAAACTGATTGCCTGTGAACAGCACCATGAACAAGAAATGGTGGAAACAAAGCAACACGCCGAGACCTTACATCAAGAGATGCAAAGGGAGAGAGAATCCCTGGTGCAAAAAGAGCAGATCCTCTCTCGTGTAATAACAGAGGTACATGTCAATTTTTGTCAAAATTACAATGACCTGAAACAGGGAGAAGCAGCTATGTCCCACCTCAAACAAACACTCTCTGAGAAAGACCGAGAAGTAAGCTTATTGAATGAAAGGTTACTTCTGTCCGAATCCAAGCAGAAAGTAAGAATCACAGAGTTCTCACTCTGTTCTAACCCATCCAGGAAATTGAACAAGCAATGCTAGCTGGGAAACAAGTTTACAACCCCTCTCTTCCAAAAATCTCACTCTCTTCAGAAGGAAGGTTCTTCAGAAGAAACCGCGGAGCTCACCAAAAAAATGCAGCAACTTGAAGCCGTAAGCTTGCCTTCTTCGCGTGCCCCAAATTTGACGCGCTTCTTTTCCCTTCGGCTCGCAGGAACTCAAAGATCTAAGTGACGGAAAAGAATCCGTGCAAAGCGAACTTACTGAATGGGAGACCAAGTTCGCCAACGGAGTCATCGTCGATGCCGCCGACTTCGAAGCCCAACTGAGAGAAAAGCTCGCGCCCGCTTCCGCCGCAATGTCAGAACAAGCACTCGCCGAAGCCAAAGCCGCCGCGGCGGCCGAGGCCAAGGAAGCAGCCGCCGAGCTGATCGACGCCTCGGAGAAAAGAGCCGTGGCGGCCCTCGAGGCCAAGCAAGCCGCTCTCCAGCAGCTCCAGCAGGTCCAAATCCAGCTCACCGATGTAACCAAGAAGCTCGCGGAGATGGAGAAAGTGGCCAACACCCACGAGCAGCACGCCTCACAGCTGGCTCAACAAGTGGAATCCCTCAAAGCCTGCACAACAGCCGCTTCCTCCGGCGACACCTCAAGTGGTTCCACTGAGGCTGAGCAATTCAAGCAGCAACTGGAGGCATTGAAAGCTGTATGTTGATTCACATGGCTTGATCACTCTGCTAACAACACAACACAAAACAGGACCACGTCCTTCTTATGGAAGACAGAGACCAATGGCGTGCTCTGAGCGAGCAAATTGAGAGCCTTGGTGCACAGACGATCAAGGAACACTCTGACCAACTGGCAGAGGCACAGCAAACAGTAGCAGCACTCACAGCACAAAGAGACAAGCTGGAGGAGGAGCTTGGTGCTGCTACAACAAAGAACGAACAGATGGACAGAATGCTCAAGAGACTGACTCAAGTCGGTGCTAAGAAGAGTTAACATAGCAAGAAAATAAAATACTAGTGTTAGGTTGTTTGCTTTTGTTGTGTTCGTTCGGGTGTGTTGGGTGAACCTTATTTTTACTCAAAAGGGGGGTATGTGTAGTCTGGGAGTGCAATTCTCATTTCTGGGTGTGACAGGAACATCATGGTGTGAGCGATTCCGGCTGCCCCAATGTACATTCCAACCTGTGTTGTTTTGGTGTTAGGGTCATTGCGCCATTCGGCTTCGCTCCAGTAGGCCCAAGTGCCTGTATCAGTCTTCCGGGACATGGCATTGTCGACGTAATCCGTCACCGCTTGCTTCCAGGTCACGGCATTTTCGGGGTTATACTGAGCCAGAATTTGTAGTGCTTCAATGGCTGCCATGTTGCCGTCGCAGACGGACAAGTTGTCCCAGAAGTAATCTTGGCTGGACTTTTGTGGTTCCCAGAAATTGAACTCCGGGATTGTCCAAGTCAAGAGAGACTGAGCAGAGGATACAGCCAAGTCTAGCCACTGAGAATCGTTTGATACTTTCCATACGTGGGACATGCTTTTAATTAGCCCACTATTTCCATTGCACTCACCAAAGTACCACTTGACTATTGGATCAGAGGGGATAGAGTACTGGATAAGGCACCCATCGGTAGTATCAGCAATAGAGAGCAGATATCTCGCGCCATCATACACTACATCGAGCCACGTCGTGTTGCATGAAAACGTGTACAGCTTTGAGAAAAAGTGTATGATCCCGGAAGTCCCATAGCTATAGTTGGGGTACTCATAGCCAGTGTTTCCTGAGAAAGGCCACCTCATTTTATCATCACCAACTTTGACTCCGTTGCTTAAGATACCCTGTGCCACTATATTAAGTGAAGCTCGCACTTGAGATTCCATGTCTATATCATCTGAGTATACTTCGTTTTCTATGAGCCACATGTAATAAAAGCCCACTCCAGCAGCCCCGCGCCTTACTCCATTTTGTGTTACGAGGTTGGTCACAAAGTATTGAAGGACCTCTTGATCAATCTGCTTCGCCTTGGAATGGAAGTCGGTGCGGTCTGGGAACTCGAAGAACAAGTGATGCAGGGTGAAAGCGAGGCCAGTTTTGCCCCAGTGGAAGAAGTAAGGGTCCAGTCCCGACGAAATGCTGTCATATACGTTAACCAACAATCCACCAACCCTCTCAGCCAGGTTAAGCGCTTTGCTAGCCGATTCCAAGTCATATTTAGAGTATTCCAGACAAAAAATGGCAACGCCAGCAGAACCCGAATACACATCATAAGAATCCTGTGGCAGAAAAATCACTCAGCATAAGGAAAAAAAAAAGAAACATAAGGACGCACCTGGCCCGTTAGATAAGAAGGGAATGAGCCATCGGAATTCGCATGGTCGTAGATCCACGAAAATGCCCTCTTGATTGTGAGATCCACTTCGGTGTCGTTGTAGGCCACAACACCACCTGCAAACACCACAATGGAAACTAACCCAACCCAAGCCCAGAACAGTCTACCGGCCATTACCCCCCCAGATCCTTGGTTTTTTATTGGTACTTGCTTGGCACGTCTAGAGACGGCGGTTATTTCGTTGTTAGCAGAACAGACTTTGCCCATCGAAATTCCATTTGATGAACGAAGGAATCCTGCTCCTCGGGGAGTGAAATTGCGTTGTTGCCGTAAGATGACGCTGAAAGTGCAAGACAACCAACAGACTCCTAGGAATGGGTACCACAGAGCCACGGAAGAAAGACCAAAGGAAAACTAAGGAAATCTCCTTGGCATTTCAGCAAGAACTTGGCGAAATCCTGCCAAAATTGAACTTGGTCCACATTTAAGGCTCAGTTCCAGACCAGCAGATTACATAATTAATTTCAGCACTACACACAAAATCAAAAAGCGCAAACCAAAGACAAGACCGCAATAACAACAAGAAAATGGCAACAACAACAGGCAAGGCACCGGCAGTTGGCATAGATCTTGGCACTACTTATTCATGCGTCGGAGTGTGGCAGAACGACCGAGTTGAGATCATTGCGAATGACCAAGGCAACCGCGTCACGCCGTCGTACGTCGCATTCACCGACCAAGAGAGGCTCATTGGCGACGCGGCGAAGAACCAGGTCGCGATGAACGTGGAGAACACCGTGTTTGACGCCAAGCGGCTCATCGGGCGCCGTTTCAGCGACCCCTCTGTGCAGTCTGACATGAAGCACTGGCCGTTCAAGGTGCTCAACAAGGGTGACAAGCCCATGATCCAGGTGGCGTATCGCGGCGACTCGAAGACTTTCACCCCCGAGGAAATCTCGTCAATGGTGCTCACAAAGATGAAGGAGATTGCTGAATCCTACTTGGGCAAGCCGGTCAAGGACGCTGTTATAACGTAAGTCTCTTTTTTGTTGTAATTACCAGTGACACATTTGGCTAATAACAATTTTTACAGATGCCCTGCATATTTCAACGACTCTCAGCGGCAGGCCACTAAAGACGCCGGCACTATTGCTGGGCTCAACGTTCTCAGGATCATCAACGAGCCCACGGCTGCTGCTATTGCGTATGGGCTGGACAAAAAGGGTGGTGAGAGGAACATCCTCATTTTCGACTTGGGCGGCGGCACGTTTGATGTGTCTCTGCTGGCCATTGAGGAGGGAGTCTTTGAAGTGAAGGCAACATCAGGTGACACCCATCTCGGTGGCGAGGACTTTGATAACAGGATGGTCGACTTCTTTGCCAAGGACTTCAAGAGGAGATACAACAAGGACATGAGTGGCAACGCTCGAGCTCTGAGGAGGCTGCGAACTGCCTGCGAGCGTGCTAAGAGAACTCTTTCTTCGCAAGCCCAGGCGTCCATTGAGGTTGACCAGCTCTTTGAGGGAGTTGACTATTACACAACGATCACAAGGGCTAAATTTGAGGAGTTGAACATCGACTTGTTCCGATCAACTCTGGATCCAGTTGAGAAAGTACTTCGTGACACACGCCTTGACAAGAGCTCAATCCATGATGTTGTTTTGGTGGGAGGATCAACTCGTATTCCGAAAGTGCAGCAATTGCTACAAGACTTCTTCAACGGCAAAGAGCTCAACAAATCAGTCAACCCAGATGAAGCTGTTGCATATGGTGCTGCAGTCCAAGCTGCTATTCTCACAGGCGCGGGCGGTGCAAAAGTACAGGATCTTCTGTTGCTCGACGTGACACCACTTACACTGGGCATAGAGACTGCTGGCGGTGTTATGACATCACTCATCCCAAGAAATACCACTGTGCCAACCAAGAAGTCCCAGACCTTCTCCACCTATTCTGATAACCAACCTGGTGTGCTGATCCAAGTTTATGAAGGTGAGCGTGCAATGACAAGGCATTGCAACCTTCTGGGCAAGTTCGAGCTCTCTGGAATTCCACCGGCACCAAGGGGAGTGCCACAGATTGAAGTAACCTTCGATGTGGACGCGAATGGAATTCTCAATGTAACAGCTGAAGACAAAACCACTGGACGGAAGAACAACATCACTATCACAAATGATAAAGGCCGACTGTCAAAAGAGCAAATCGACTCCATGCTCCACGATGCCGAGAAATACAAGGCCGATGACGAGGAACAGAAAGGCCGCATTGATGCTAAGCATCACTTGGAGAGCTACGCCTACTCAGTGAAGAACTCTATCAAGGACGAAAAGATTGCCACCAAGATACCTGAAGACGATAAAGCTAAGGTATGTCTTGTTATTATTCGTTACACTTGGAATAACCCTAACGACGTTTTCTGCAGCTCGAGGAAGCTTGCAAAGAAGCTATTGAATGGCTAGACAGCAATCAGCAGGCCACCAAGGAAGAGTATGACTCCCGCATGAAACAGCTGGAGGACGTGGTGCAGCCTATCATGGTCAAGCTGTACCAGTCAAGTGGAGCCGGCGGAATGCCAGGCGG
Source organism: Pelomyxa schiedti (assembly GCA_020536535.1). Taxonomy (NCBI): domain Eukaryota; phylum Evosea; order Pelobiontida; family Pelomyxidae; genus Pelomyxa; species Pelomyxa schiedti. Next base: position 1,903 of record JAHLWZ010000650.1, on the reverse strand, counting down.
CATGCCAGGAGGGATGCCAGGCGGTATGCCAGAAGGGTTCCCAGGAGGAGAGATGCCCAACTTTGGAGGACCCACCCCATCCAGAACAACACCTTCGTCGTCGTCATCCAGTGGAGCAACCAAGACTGGTGGTCCCAAGATCGAGGAAGTCGACTGAGTACCCCACAACTCCTTTCCACAACACACAATCAGCCGTGTAAGCTGTTTGTCTGGGTGTCACCTTGTATTTAAAAAAAAACCTTCATCTTTTCTTTTGTTTTTTGAGCACTGGTTTTAGTTTTTGTGAAGGGTGACTTCATCCAACCCACTTGGGTACTGGTTCCCACCCAAACCAGTCAAAATCACATAATAAAGAAAGAGGACAAACGCTGTTTCTTTTTTTAATGTGGCACCGCGCAGTGCGGCTCTCTGGCGAAGAAAATAAAAAAATTAATGGCCCCGCTCAGAATCGAACTGAGATCAAGAGAGCCAAAATCTCCCATACTAACCATTATACTACGGAGCCTTCATATTTCGGTGTGAAGTGAACAGAGTTCGTGCTGCTGCCAGGCTTTTTTTTCCAGGAAAGAAAAAAGTGATGAATGACTTCCACTTCCCCAGGAGTGACGACTCTGGCGGGACACCGCCGCCAAGGTTCCTTCTGGAAACTTCCAAGTGCCAATTGAAGGAATTTAATTGAGAGAGCAGATGCTGAGCCTCCTCGCGGGAACTCTTCCCAGGTGCGGAAGTGCATCGGCCCTGCGAGTTCTGACGCCGTCGTTGTTATATTCCGTCTTCATTTGGGCAAGGGCCTCCGAGAAGAGGCTGGTCATCGTGCTCCGCACCGGCACCAGTCAAGGAAGAGCGAGCAGAGGAGCGAGCCCTGAAGACTCTGTCAGGATGCAGGTGTCATATCCTCGGAATTGGAAGTCAAGCCCGTTTTGCAGCTCATTGAAGAGTCCTGGTTGGCAGGAGAGGATCACTATGTCGTTCACGAGAAGAAGGGTCGAGGCTCCCCTTCCATTTTCAAGCTTCGCGACGTTCAAAGCACAGGAGATTCAAGGGTCTTGCTGGAGTGCAGCAAGCCTCCCCCTCGAGTATTTCACTGCAGGACAAACAGCCACTGGCTCCTTTATTACTGCGGGGGTGAACCAGAATTTTACATTGAGCCTGCCCTGCTTCCCACACCGCCACAAATCGGAAGTTCCTCCTTGTCCTCTTCCTCCTCCCTGTTGAAAGTTCAACAAGAA
>JAHLWZ010000649.1:0-29650 GCA_020536535.1 Pelomyxa schiedti | reverse complement strand
ATCATCAGTCCTCTTCAGAGTCAGACCAAGATAGCTCCCCCAGTGCCCCTAAGCATGCTTCTGACTCGTCTTGTGGGCAAGAAGCAAGTGACAGTGAATCAGACTCTCCCACCCAAGTGGCGGCCCATAAGCAATCTAAAGCTCCACAAGAAAAGCATGGTGGAAAAGGAAAACAACCACTGCCCAATAGGGGGTCACCCAAGTACCAGTCCCAGTCCTGCCCCCCAAAGCAAAGGAAAAGCCCCCCAAAAAAGGAAAAAAACTGATTCTTTTTATGTTGAAAAGCCTGACTAGCAGGCAAAAGCCTGCTTGTGGTGGCATTGCCTTAAATCACCAACACAGAGGATGCCTCTGTGACGATGCATTTTTTGACAGTGGGAACCTCAAATAACAGCGCTAGGTCCCCGCCCCTGTTGATCTTCAGGCGCGGTCGCAACCAACGAGCAACTCGAAAAACGACTCCCTCACGGCAGGCTCGTGGGTGACACCAAGCAAAACAGGGGAGATCCCAAACGTGACGAGGCCGCTCTTCATCACTACGAGACAGAACCTCTGTGGAGCTCCGGCGCGACGCAGACTAACGCTCGTCCACTCCCACCATTTTTTTTGAACAAATGCGAAACTTCTACTCTGGGAATCACTTTCACAAGTAGGATGAGCTGGAAATCATTTGTGAAACACTGAGGGAGAGAGTGAGAACGAGGAACCCAGAGGATGCCTCTGTCACAGTCAGTGTGTGATTCGTTGTGGAAAACAGGAACCCTGACCCCCCAAGCATAACAGTGACTTCGGGGGTCTCAATGGAACTCAGCGGCGATGTCACGTTGCGGCAGTCCCACACCTCAAACAATGGTGGTTGCCCTTGTGGGTATGACTGAATGCAGAACTGATGCCTGTTCAACTGTGACAGGCCACAGGTGCCCCTTGTGAGGTACATCAGTTTTCCACCTGGCAGAGCGACGTGAACAATGCCAGGGTCAGCATGGTAAAAGGCATTGTCAACCACAACACACTCCACACCTTCTTCTCCCTTCATGTGCAAGCTCTCACCATACATATCACTCCACACATTACCAATTGGAACCGAGGTCACACTCATGACACACAGGCGTTTCTCCGCGGATGTCCTCAAAACATCAACAGCCACAAACTTTTTTGAGCCCTCGGCCTCTGCATCCGGAACAATGAGCACAACCTCGTCGAGGATGTACTTTGACCAAATGAAGTGCGGCTCTCTTTTCGAGCAAGTGTAACTCACGGTCACCCTCGATTTCCTTGGCTCATCGCACCACAGGTCAAACACCACAATCTTGCCCTCGATCCACGCCATCATCCACCTCTCGTTGTTGGTGATGCGCCAGCGCTCCCCTGGGCTCTCCCACTCTGCCCTGGTCATGACAACCTTGGCCGTCCCATAGTCCCAGCCGTGGGCACCCCTGTCGCACAGCACCAACGCCCTGCCCGCTTCCTCGCAGCACGTCAAAGCGCGGTCGCAGCCAACCAACCGGTGCGTAAGCGTGTTCCCCCACTTCACCACAGCAGGCTCGTGGGTGACACCAAGCAAAACAGGGGAGATCCCAAACGTGACGAGAACGGCGCTCTTCGTCTTCTCGACGAGACAGAACCTCTGTGCCCAGCCGCCGCAACCACAGTCGCAGCGCGCGCTCGCCCCCCCCCCCCTCACGCAACAGGCGTCGCGGACCGCCGCCGCGGCCGACTGGCCGTGGAGCCACAGCGACCGCGCCGCGCTGGTGGCTCCGCACCGCGGGTGGCTCGCGCTTGCGAACGCGAGGAGCTGCTGCCGCGCATCCAGAGTCGCAACACTGCGCGTCAACGACACCAGCGGGGCGTTGTTGTCGTAGTAGGCCCTCATTTTGTTTTTCTGCGATTTGACTGAATCTGATCAGCCAATCAGAACGTTCCAAGATGACTACAAACTGCCGGGGCCCCTTCACACTCCAGCGCTCCCACGTCGCATTATACGCCCGCGAGCAACTTGTGGCGTTCGCGACGTCGTGGCACCCCCGGTGCGGTGCGTCGTCGCCCGCGCGCCTCCTGTGGCACACCAGCAACAACAACAACCACAGTGGCTGTGGTTGTGGTGGGGGGCCGTGGCTGGCCCGCACAATCGCCGCCGACCACTGCCTCGCCCTGCCCTCCCATCCACCAAGACGGTTCGGGCTCATGCTCGAGGTCGAAGAAATGGGGGACAAAGAGGGGAGGATGTGGGAGGGCGCGGACTGCTGGGCGATGTACGTTACGCTGGGGGTTTCGCCCACCACGCTGGGAGTCACGGAGGTGCCCACGGTGGCTGGACGCCTGTGGCAATCCTCGGTCCAGTTCGCATCTGGGGCGGTTGTTGATGCCGACACGTACGTCACGTGGGACCATCAGGCTGGGGGTTATTGCTACCGCCGTATCGATCATACAGGAGGAGGTACGTGCTCCAGGGCGCACAGGCATCCATGAATGTCATGAGTATATGTATATTAATATGCAATAATTTATGCATGTATAACCACAATAATACAATACTTCCATGTATTATTGTAATATTACCTTACGTCACTCAGGGAAGCTAATTAAGATCCCTGATGTTACCCCAAGTGAAATGTATACATACTCTTTGCATGCCAAGGAGAAGTGGATGGTGTGGTCCGGCGACAGCAAAATGATCCTGATGGACCTGCACGTGCCTGACCCCTATTCAACCAGCACACACATTGTTATCTCGCATTTCCCATGGGCCCTCTCGTACCTGTTCTCGAGCGTTCACTGGCCCAACGAACTGGCTCTGGCCGTTCAAATGAAGGCCGACCCCTCTTCCGTAATGTTCATCATCATCGACATCGAGAGGACATTCGCCACCAAGAACCTCGAGATCTTGACGCAATTCAGAGTGGCCAATCCTGAGGCAACGGACGAATGGGACGAGTGTTGCATGGCACTTCTTCTGAAGAAGAAGGCTGACAACACCCGCGTGATCGTGCTGAATACCCTGAATAATCGGGTGCTCCACATCGACAGCGCCACTGGTGATGTGGTTCCGATTGGGGAGAACAACAGGGCGGCCGTGTCACAGCTTGACACCTGCACGTTCTGCGTACATCCTCACGAACGGGATCTCTCACAGGAGGATGGGGATTGCGCGTTCACGCAATTGTGGGAATGTGGGAACACGGCAGCTGGGCCAGTGAGGACAATTGAGCATGAACCCCCCGCCCGTCAGGTTGTTGGGGGGTCGGGGTTCTTGTTTGTTGTTTGTCGTGACACCATTGCGGTGTCTGACGCTGATTCTGGTGTTGTGGTGGTCACACTCTCCTTGTCGTTACAGCACCAGAACCAACTTTTGTTCATCGATCCAGACCCATCTTTGTTGTGATGTCAACATCCCCCTGTGTGTAACCCACAAACAATTTTTCTGTCCTTCAAAGAGATGTGAGGAGAATTGCTCTCGCACGTGCTTTGTTGTGATCCCTCCATCATCACATTCGCAAGAAAAAAAGTTTCTTTATTAAAGTTTTTTTATTATGCGTCGCAACAGGGCATTCGCGTTGACGGGCAGCGTGGCGAATCTGGATGCGCGGCAACAGCTCCTCGCGTTCGCGTGTGCGAGCCACCCGCGGTGCGGAGCCACCAGCGCAGCGCGGTCGCTGTGGCTCCACGGCCCGTCCCTGGCGATCGCGGTCCGCGACGCCTGTTGCGTGAGAGAGGCGAGCGTGCGCCGTGATCCCGGTTGTGGCGGCGGCGCCGGCGTGCAGGGGTTCTGCCTCACCACGAGGTACGGCCTCATCACGTTTGGGATCTCGCCTGTTTTGCTCGGTGTCACTCGCGGCGCGGCTGTGACCGAGTGGTGTCGCGGGGTGACGGACTGGTTGGTTGGCTGCGACCGCGTTTTGAGGTGCCGCGAGTACGCGGGCAGGGATCTGGTGCTGTGCGACAGGCGGGTGCCGCCAAAACTCGACTGTGGGACGGCGGCCAAGGTTGTCATGAAGAGGGAAGACTGGGCTAAACCAGATGCGCTTTGGCGCATCACCAACAACGAGAGGTGGATGATTTTATGCACAGAGGGAAAGATTGTGGTGTTTGACCTGTGGTGCGATGAGCCAAGGGAATCGAGGGTGACTGTGAGTGATACTGTCTCTGGGAGAGCGGCACACTGCATTTGGTCGAAGTACATCCTCGACGAGGTTGTTCTCCTTGTTCCGGAAGGTGCGTGCTCAGCAAATATTATCACTGTCAACGTTTCGAGGACCTTCACGGAGAAACGCCTGTGCATCACGACTTCAGTTCGAAGTGACAAGCTCCCTGCAGGTCATACATATGAATCCGTCGGAGACGCATTGCACATGAAGGGAGAAGAGGCAGAAGGTGTGGAGTGTGTTGTGGGCGACAATGTATTTGGCATTGTTCATATCGCCCTGCCAGGTGGAAAACTGCAGTACCTGAAAAGGGGGTTCTGTTCCCTGTCGCAGTTGAACAGGCACCAGTTCTGCATTCAGTCATTTCCAAGGCAGCTGTCACCATTGTTTGAGGTGTGGGACTGCCGCAACGTGACAGCTCCACTGAGTTCCATTGAGACCCCCGAAGACTTTTCTGTTTTGGGGGGGTCAGGGTTCCTGTTTTCCACAGCACAAGACACACTGACTGTGACAGAGGCATCCTCTGGGTTACTTATTCTCACCCTCTCCCTCAGTTCACACATCACAATACACAAGGACCACTCTTATTTGTGACCACCAGTGCTACTCTGCTGAGAGTTCTCTTGTGCATTTCTTAAAGTGGAAGTGTTTTAACTTTATAAGACTTCAAAAAGAAAATATGCCGCGGTTTTCAGAGCCATTTAGGCCTGTCACCAGATTTTCACGACAATGGGGCACCATTGTCACCCGTTGTGTGATGTTTCAAAGAAAAGAGAGGCCGATTGACAATGATTTCCAGGGTATAAACACTTGGAGCGTGCACGCAATGACCTGCTCAGTTGTGACAAGATGCCCGTTTCCATGGAAAGAATTTCACACACCTTCCACGGAGCACTCCAGTTCCACAGCCACCACCCCCACCGATACCAACACCAGCAGCACTGCGGCACATGCATAAGTCTCGGTGGTGATCCGGGAAGAGCTGCCGACATGGGCATGTTTATTACTTTAGCGTGTGCCTACAACGGCGTTGTCCCCGCCTTATAAAGGCACTAGGTGTCGCCTTACTTGCGAGTGCGCTCACAAGTAAGAACGGGCCTGGTTTATCATGACGTGTTGTACACTGAAGGAGAGGGTGAGAACGAGGAACCCAGAGGATGCCTCTGTCACAGTCAGTGTGCCCTTCGTTGTGGAAAACAGGAACCCTGACCCCCCAAAAACAGAAAAGTCTTCGGGGGTCTCAATGGAACTCAGTGGTGCTGTCACGTTGCGGCAGTCCCACACCTCAAACAATGGTGGTCGCCCTCGTGGGAATGACTGAATGCAAAACTGGTGCCTGTTCAACTGTGACAGTGAAGGGGGCTCCATTCTGAGGTACTGCGGTTTTCCACCTGGCAGAGCGACGTGAACAACGCCATAGCCATTGTTAACCACCACACACTCAACACCTGAGCCCTTCATGTGCAGGGTTCCATGATAGAAATCATACAGGCCTGAGACATCCTCAATTGGAACTGAAGTCACACTCAAGACACACAGGCGTTTCTCAGTGAAGGTCCTCTCAACATCGACACTGACAAACTTTGTTGAGCCCTCAGCATGATCTGTAACAATGAGCACAACCTCGTCGAGGATGTACTTTGACCAAATGAAGTGCGGCTCTCTTTTTGGGAAAGTATCACTCACAGTCACCCTCGATTCCCTTGGCTCATCACAGCACAGGTCAAACACCACAATCTTTCCCTCTGTGCGCCACATCAGCCACCTCTCGTTGTTGCTGACACCATGAGGAAGATAGCCCCGTGAACCCCAGTCTGCCCCCCTCAGTACAACCCTGGTCGTCCCACAATCCCTGTCAAACAGCACGAGGTCCCCTCTCTCGCTTATTTTCAGTACGCGGTCGCAACCAACGAGTGCCTCAAAGAAATTGACCTGCGGCACGACGGCGGGATCGTGGGTGACGCCAAGCAAAACCGGGGAGATCCCAAACGTGACCAGCCCGCACCTCAGCACCACGAGGCACGGCCTCTGTGGAGCTCCACGACCGAGGGCACCACGCGGGCTCGTCCTCCCCCTCACGCAGCACGCGTCGCGCACCGCGATCGCCAGGGACGGGCCGTGGAGCCACAGGGCCCGCGCGGGGCTGGTGGCTCCGCACCGTGGGTGGCTCGCACATGCAAACGCGAGGAGCTGCTGACACGCACCCAGAGTCGCGATGCTGCGCTCCAACGTACACGGGGCCTCGTTGCTGTTCATGGTTTATGTGAAACAATGAAAGAGAAATGTTCACGCTTTAGCATCACACGGCGCCCACGGACCACGCTAGTTCCACCACAACCATCACCCACACACAACACCAACACCAACACCAACACCAGCACGCACAGGGGCGGTGGCGCAAGCGCAGCAGCAGGCGCGGTGGAGAGACTTGACGACGAACTGGCCGTGGAGCCACAGGGGGCTCGCGGCAGCAAACGCAGTCATCTGGTCGTACCCACGCAGAGTCGCCGATTGTGGTGGTGATCCGGGAAGATGACCGTGCGGGGAACTTTTTTGTTGTGTGAAAACAGGAATGTTCACCAAACTTCTTTTTATGTGTACTCCAACCAAGTTCACTCACAAGTAAGAACGGGCCTGGAAGATCATGACGTGTTGCACACTGAGGGAGAGGGTGAGAATGAGGAACCCAGAGGATGCCTCTGTCACAGTCAGTGTGTCATCTGTTGTGGAAAACAGGAACCCTGACCCCCCAACAACACCAGTGTGGTCAGGGCTCTCAATGGAACTCAGTGGTGCTGTCACGTTGCGGCAGTCCCACACCTCAAACAATGGTGGTCGCCCTCGTGGGAATGACTGAATGCAGAACTGGTGCTTGTTCAACTGTGACAGTGAACAGGACTCCCTTGTGAGGTACTGCAGTTTTCCACTGGGCAGAGCGACGTGAACAACACCATAGCCATTGTTAACCACCACACACTCAACATCTGAGCCCTTCATGTGCAGGGTTCCATGATAAAAATCATGCACACCTGAGACATCCTCAATTGGAACTGAAGTCACACTCAAGACACACAGGCGTTTCTCAGTGAAGGTCCTCTCAACACTGACACTGACAAACTTTGTTGAGCCCTCAGCACGATCTTTAACAATGAGAACAACCTCGTCGAGGATGTACTTTGACCAAATGAAGTGCAGCTCTCTTTTTGAGAAAGTATCACTCACAGTCACCCTCGATTCCCTTGGCTCATCACAGCACAGGTCAAAAACCACAATCTTTCCCTCTGTGCACCACATCAGCCACCTCTCGTTGTTGCTGACACCATGAGGAAAATAGCCCCGTGAACCCCAATCTGCCCTCCTCAGTACAACCCTGGCCAGGGTCCCACAATCCCTGTCAAACAGCGCGAAGTCCCCACTCTCGTCTATTTTCAGTACACGGTCGCAACCAACGAGTGCCTCAAAAAAATTGAACTGCGTCACAGCAGGATCGTGGGTGACACCAAGCAAAACAGGGGAGATCCCAAACGTGACCAGCCCGCTCCTCATCACGACAAGGCACAGCCTCTGTGGAGCTCCACGACCGGGGGCACCACGCGGGCTCGTCCTCCCCCTCACGCAGCACGCGTCGCGCACCGCGATCGCCAGGGACGGGCCGTGGAGCCACAGGGCCCGCGCGGGGCTGGTGGCTCCGCACCGTGGGTGGCTCGCACATGCAAACGCGAGGAGCTGCTGACACGCATCCAGAGTCGCGATGCTGCGCTTCAATGTACACGGGGCCTCGTTGCTGTTCATGGTTTATGTGAAACAATCAAAAGAGAAATGTTTCGACTTGTACTGGTGACTCCGCGTGCTGGGTGCAACTCTCCAACTTTGAAGAAGTTAATTACTTCGAACGAAGAGGGATGACAAGGAACGAGACCAATGGGAATGACCGTTTCTCCAATAACCAGTCCCTGCCATGTCATCCGCACGTGCCCACCCTCCCACAATCCGTGTTCCACAGTCTTTCCCGAGTGTGCACACCTGAATGAGATGAAGAGTGAAATAAGTAAAATGTGAGAAGGATTGGAAGAGCAAGACTAATCAAGAGGTTACGCACGAGGAGGCCGTTTATCCACACAGAGTGATCACGAGAGAGTGGTCCACCAGACAGCTCAAAGTTGAACAGGTCACTCACAAACTCCGCTGTGACCGGCGCAATTTCAAACGGGTGCTTCCACGTTCCTTCCTTTTTTTTTTATTTGTGAGTTAGTTGTTGAACTTGTGGAAAGGGAAAGTCCGGAAGATGCCGGGTGCAGTGTGAAAGGGCCAGTTTTTGTTTGTGCAAGTTCGGCAGTGTTGCCGGGGTGTTTTTGGATTTTGCTTGTGTGTGTTGTTTCTGGTGCTTAAGTGCGAACTTGGAATTTGGAATTTGGGCAAACACACAATGAAAACGGGGTGACCTGGAGTCAAACAAACACCAGAGACTCGGCACATCGGTATTTCCGCATTGACGGCCTTCCTTTCCACGTGGGATACCCGTTTTATCCCGGATTCTGTTTTCACACGATCTCCAACGCGGATCTCACCCGCAAGCCTGCATGGTGGTGTGTGGTTAGTGGAGGAAGTAAAGCAATAAAGATCGCACACACTTGTGAGAACCATCAGCCATCAACACAGAGCCATCACCGGTGAAGCACTGTTTGAACTGCCACAGATGAGATTAGCACAAAGTTATCACATTTACTGAAATTCAAACCTTTGACTCTTCTTGGGCGGACAAAACGCCAAACAGAGTCTCATGCAGCCTGATGGCCATGAACCTCTCCTGTGGAGTGTGCGCATAGGCCACGCTCTGCAAGAACGCAAAACACTGAAGATCTCCAACGCTTCCGGCCTCTGGTTACACGAAAGAAAGAGAACAAAAGGATGAAAGAAGTGTGAGAAACCAACGGCAGAGACGAACTCTTCCAGAGGTCTCCACGGTCCGCGTTCATAAACAAGAGAATAGGCAAACGTTACTGATGCGGAGATATTAGTGCTTGGGTTGTTTGGAGGAATCAGCAACATACGAGAGGTGAGTGCCATGAAAGATTGGCTCTGCTGAGTGTCAAAGTTACCAAAGGCGCACACCGCGTATTGGTTCAACGGAGGCCATTTGCCGTATGACATGCCAATTGACAGGTCAAATGATTTCTCGAAATTTGTTTGCCTTGGCTCCCTTTCCATCCCATCCACCTCGAACCCACACCTGAATCTTCCAAAGAGCATCAAGATGTGCCTCAGAACATCAACTCCCAGAACGGAAAGAGGGCTTGTCTTTCCCGCACGAGAGTGAGCTCCACACAGGAACGATATGCACCTCTGGGAAACCAAATTGCTTACTCCTGTTGTGTGAACGGTCAATGTTTTTTTTTTGTGGTGAGGGAGGAGAATTGCACACTTTGGATCAACCTCCACGTTGGAGTTGATTTCATGATGGCACAGACTTTTTCTGAATACCACTCTGACCAGGCATGGTTGCATGCTGTGGAAACCAGTGTGTGAGTGACACCAGCAGCGATGAGGCTCCTCGCCCAAGTCACACACCTTTTCTGCCTGAACCATTTGATTCTGTTTTCCACCAATTGAATTTGATCTTCCTATGTGTTGTGTGATTGCGGTTTATTTTATGCATTAAATGCGTAAAATGTATATTTTAATGCGCATTAAATTCAACTGAATTGAGTCATAATTATACAAAACAAAAAAAAAGAACAAAACAGACATTGAGAGGAGGAAGCCCAGAAGTGCCAGGCCTGTGAAACTCAGGTTCAGACAAATAACTGTACCCCGTTGTTGCCGAAGCGGCGGGCCTCTTCATTGAAAACCCCTTCATCACTCCCTCGAGCATCTCCCTTTGTTCCGGGGGCACGTCACAATCGGCGGGGATTCCCATAAGCACCTCCTCCGGAATGTTCGGCCACTTGGCCGACCTGTTGACGGGTTGGTACCACGTGTAGTACTTTCCCATGAGTGCGCTCCAGGTGGCGCAGTTCTGGCTCGTAGTGTCCCTTAGATATTCCCTCATGCTGTGCGGATTGGGCATCAACCGTCGGGTGGTTTCGTCGTCGTCGGAAGTGTCGAGGATCGAAGCTATGACGGGCTTCCTCGCGTCCCATAACTTCCTCTTGAGATCATCGTTTTGTTCGAAGCCGGGTGGTTGGTGGTCAGCAGAGAACGACGAGCGTTGCGATGGCCACCTGGGGTCGACCGCCACACCAACGTCGACGTAACAATCCGTCATCATAATTGTGCTTCGATGATGTGACGTTCACCTTCGCCTAACCTTGGTACAATGGAGAAAAAACACTCGGCAATGGAGTACATAGACAAAAAAGTAATCTTTTCAAGCTTTTCCTGGTTCTCAATTTGGTTGACTGCTAGTTGCTGAGTCTATGGTGACGAGGGTGGCCACAGGAAATAGCCCCAGATTGTGGTGAGGTCAGTGATTTTGGCCCTGTCACATGGGTTGCTTTTCAAACAGAGGGATGCTATCTGTTGCCCCAGCCGGCGACACACATCTCCATTGTGGGTTGATGCGAATGGTGACGGCGCGATTTCACCCATGAGGAGGCGACAGCCAGCCACAAGGGGGTTGGGAACGAGCCGGTAATCCCCGCTCGTGTTGTTGTTGTCATTGTTATTATGGGATGCGGCAGCGGTGCTTGTTGTTGTGCTGGTGGTGCTGTTGGCGTTGTAGTTGGTGGACCACAGATATTCGTGGTGGTGTGATGATGTGAGGTGCGTGTATGGTCGCTTCAGGGGGTCCATTACCATCGAAAAAGTCATTCCTGAAAAAAATGATGAGGAAGGAGCAGGAAAAAGAAATAACATCTGTTACCGAAGCTCCAAATATCGGCCGGTGTGTCAAAGGGCAAGTGCGGAAGAACCTCCGGCGCAAGGAAGTTCATGTCAGCCAGTGAAACTGCTGCCGATTCCGGCATTCTGATACTGTCAAATAGTATTGTCCATGAGCTGTCGGAATCCTTCTTTATCTGGTTTCAAGTTGAGACAAGGAAGGTGTTTGGGTGGGTGTGGGAGGAACCTTTGCCCATGGGCCACGGTTGATGTCCAGAGATAACACAAGGATGTTATCTGTTATTGGTGCGTTATTTTGAGTCCCCACTGGATTTTTTTTTTTTTTGTTTTTGACTGTGTGGTTTCAACAAACCTGGGCAAATTTTGCCGTGGGCAACAGGGGGGCTTTGCTGGTGAAGAGACTGGAGTTCCAGGGCAACATCCAGCAGAATCTTCACCCTCAAGATGTTTGGAATCACCTCATCAAGCACAGATGTGGTCCCGTTCCCTTTTTCGATGAGTGTTGCAAACAGATGTCCCAAAGTCATAATCGCGTTGGTGGGGTGAACTTCCTCTTCACCGAGTATTTCCCTGAGTTTGGGAAGGAGGATGAGCGGGGCTGTCACAGCTGACTTTGGCTCCAATACACCTGAGTGCACACAATACCATTCATCTCCCCTTTCACAAGTCAGTTCTCTCAGGGGACATTTTTTCTCCCTCTTGTGCCGGGTGCTCAAAAGGGGATTTGTTTCAATGAATAGCTCATATATGTTCACCTTTTTAAAGTTATAACAAAGGATAAAGGGCTCACAAAGAGAATGTGCTCACCTTTTCCAAGTATCTTACTGCTTTCTTGAGGGAATCAATCATTGACTTCTCGCACCACAACTTCGCGTTTTTCTGTGGCATTTTCTGTTATGAAGAAAATGTGGAGGTATACAGAAGAACCTGGCATCCCATTATCCCTTTCACCAGTCCGTCCATTGCAGAAAGATTTGGGGTGACCAAACTATGGGGAATTGACTCATCGTCAACTGCCAAATAAGTGCACTTACCGGTTCTCCAAGATGAGGTACTGGGAAATGAGATACGCTATCATTATTTGGCATTGTGCCGCTTCCTCCCAATGATGGAGCTAAATGTAATTGTTTTTGGGAGGACACGTTCCATGGTAAACACCGTACCACTCTGAGATGCTTCTTTGAGCTACAGCCCTCTAAGTAGGCGATCAGTAAGTCTGGCTTGTCGTTGTAGCTCATCACAGCTTGCAAAAATAATTTCACCTGCGACTCTGGGTGCTTTCTACTGCGGACTTGGCCCCAGTACCTAAAATTAGCCTGGTCAGAAGAAGAGACGTTACAGTTTAGGGTACCTAAATAGGGCTTTGAGTCTGATGGTGACTTCTTTTGCATTATCTTTGAATTCCGAGGGATTGTCAACATAGTCGGGAGCACGGCGATCAATCACATTTTCAATATGTTCCAACACTTGCAGCACCAACAGCTGTTGGGAGTCCTGCTGCAATGCAAGGAGGCGAGCAGCGGCCACAATTGTTTGTATTTTCATTATGTGCATGTCACCAGTTTGTTGGAAGTTTTGCTGTATTTTTGTGAGAGAAGTTGGACTTGAAGCAACAATGATACAATTAGCATCTTCCGAAAGAGTTCGCTTGCTGGGATAAGGAATTCGGAGTTGTGAGCACCATTCATAAAATTGAGCAATTTATTGCAAAGTAGTTCACAGTATCTTTGCAGAAGGTGAAATCTTTTGGTTGTTTACATGAAGTGTTGTACGAGTTTCCTTCCGGAACAAAAATTTGATGGCCATAGCTTTCAACAATGAGATCCAGGACTCCAAACGTTTGTTGCACTACTGACATCTGAACGCATCATTAGCTAAGCGAATCAAGAACTGACGTAGCACTTGACAAGCTTGTTGCACTACCGACATCTTAACACATCGTTAGCTAATCGAATAAATAACTGACGTAGAACTTGGTCAGCAGGGGTCCGCTCTAAAACACTTGTAAGCACACTCAGCAGTCCGAAAACAGGAGTTCGACAGCTCTTGAGAAAGTCGTGTCTGTCAGTCGTGTACTCTTGGCATATTTTCACTGCCACAGCCAATACGTCATTCAAAGTGGGTTGTTCCTTTTTGTTGTTTAATTTCTGTGACACCCGTCTTAATTAAAAATCAGTACCAAATATTTTATGCAGCTCCATATCAACTCAAGAAATTGTGTGTTGCGTTTCTCCGTGTCTCTGGACCACCAGGATTTCAACAAAGAGCGTTGTACGTTCTTGAGCACATAGAAAGCGCAAATGAGATACTCGTGCTTGTGAACAGGTTCAAATTTGGAAATAATTTCGTCATTTGAAAGTGCCTGCATCAAATGAGAACTATCAGATGAAGAGAGGAAAGAAAGGTATTACAGAAAGGATCAGGGGGAAGTATATCGTTGCAATCAACTTCTGTTGCTCACTTTGGCAATACCGACGATCAGTCTGATGCTTGAGAAAGAGTGCTTTCAAAGTTTTCAGAGCCTACAGACGCATTTAATTAAAAAAAGCCATAGCACAAAGAAAGACAAAAAATAAAAAAATACCTGATCTCTTATCGAATATGACTTGGAAATGCAGGACTGAACTTCATTCAAAATCAAACCTGCAATGGGGTGCCTGTTCCTAAGGAAATGTGTGAGCAGCCCGAGAAAAATTGAGGAAGAACCAAAATACAGTCTCCAGACCCTCAGGCGAATTGACAAAATCAGAGTCATACAAAACTGGCAGATTCAGGGGCAAATAGTGCTCGTAGTCAGCAACACCCCTCAAAATTGTCATCTTGAATAATTCGATAACAGGGGCGTCATTATTTAACGGATCGATTCCTCTCACACACCGTACGAGCTATGTGAATGGGAATGGTAAGGATGCCATGGCATGCGAAAAGTGGGCGTACGTACAGCATTGATCAACAGGCCTCTGTCAATGAGAGGGAACATATTGTTGATGAAAACAGGAATACTACGGATGTTCTGGAGTACATTGGTACCAGCATCAATAGAGCCTGTGGTGAACTGAAGAAGAAAGTTCTGCACGACTTGGACAATCACTTTACAGACATTGTCACTGAAATCACTTGGGAATCGTTCAGCTCGATTATCGGTGCCTGAATTGATTTAGTAATCCTTTTAATTAGCGAAGTTTAACATACAAAGTTTGTTATTTGCATATGCCCAGACCGCCGCACTTTTTGCGATCATCTCAAAAAGAAACCACGTCAGATTGCTTGCACCACATTCCACAGCATCGGCAGAACTCCCACTCTTCTCTTGGAGATTGTGAGTTGAACAATCTAAAACTTCACGCCAGTGGCGGGCAAGAGTCTCGTGATAGGGGTGGATGATTGGTGGTCTCATTGGGTCGAAGACAAATTTAACATAATGATCGAGGAGCTCAGTTTCGGACTTGGGGTGAAGTTGCTTGGTGATTCTGTATTGTTTGGATTGTTGATAATCAGGCAGGATATGAAAAGAGAACTTCGCACTTGGGGAGTAAAACCATCAGTGCTCTGAAGGCTGCATGTCTACCAACATCACTCCCGGTACTCATTATGTTGAGAATAGTCGACATTAAGAAAGGGAAAAGCATGATACAGGCTTCTGGCGGAACCTATCTATCAAGTCACGAAAAAGAATCACCTGTAGATAGGTACGTCGGCAATGATGTTCGCATATTCCTGTGATGAAGAAGGTAAGGTGTCAGTTTATGAGAATACACACATACCAATTCCGATGAAGCGCGAATATTATCTTTTAACAGGGCAGAATTACGCCACACTCCTCTTATGAGACGTGCAAGGTTTTCATTAGTTGTATAAATACTGCTGACAACTTCTGTATGCACAGAAAAGAAATTTTTCACCTTCGTATCTGCAGCTATGTCTAAGGTGTCTTCTGTCTGAGCGAACGTGGTCAGTTTGAAAGTTGAAAACCTGGCACATCACACCATATTAACAAGTTCCACCAACGATTTGGCGACAGGAAGTTTGTGTCTTCCGTTTTTCAGAATTGTGTTCCTTGAAGGTGTTGATTTTTTGTTTACTGTAAAATAGCACGGTTACTTCTCTTCATTGAACAGTCGAAGTCGGGAATATCCAAAAATTGTCTTGTTTGCATGCATTAATATCTGCAAATCAAATCAAGTTAATAAATACCTTTATCTTGGGTTTTGGAGTGACATTATAAAATGTGAAGAGGAGTGTGTGATGAGATAGATCGGCAGGCAAACTTATCTGAGTGGTGTCATGGTATGAACTGAGTGAAGTGTGGGTGAACCTTAATTTCATCACTGAATTCAGGAACTTTTTCATTTGTGCTCACTGATGAAAAAGCTGTTTGTCGCAGGTCAACCTGGGAGGGCTTGGGAAAGTCGTAACAAGTTCCATGCATGACCTGATTTTAAGTTTAGACTCAGATGCAACCTACCGGTGCAACCTTGAAAGGAACAATGGAGCAGGTTTTCTCAAGTTCTCGTCCATCAATCAACTGGACTCCAATCTAGAAGAAGGTATGTTTTAAATGAAAGCATATGATTATTTACCTGAGTGTTGTGATACGCAAAAGCATTTAGGAGCACGGTCTCTGGATACACATACAGGTCATTAACATAATCAAAGTGTGGAGGTTCACTGTGCCATCCCTCTTTATCTTTATGTGTAAAATGTTGCAGTTTTTTCATGTGGGTCTATGGTCAATGTGAGATTCGAAAGTGAAAAGGCACTACTTTGCGTGGTGAAGGTGCACTTGGTGCAGGAAGTGAGGAGTACGGGATGACAACCGCAATAGTTTCTGTGGGTGGTGTGACATTCACTGATATCTCCATTTCAGCAGAAATAGGACGCACCTGTGTATCACGTCAATTCAAGACTAAGACTGACACAGAGTCAGAAAACAACAAGGAAAAAAATTGATTAAACACAACTATCAATGTGAGGAATGGAACCTTCTTCAGTGATTTCGGTTTCTCCAACCAGCGGCAGATGGATTCGAGAGAGTTGCTCCCATGCAGGGGATAAAACTCATTTATGCTGGTCCACGATTAACAACTTCTTCAGGGGCTGGGGTACGTTACAATAACTTCCTGTTTGCTTCCTGCTTTTTGAGGTTTTCTGATACTGCAGTACGATTTATCTCAGCAGGGTATGCAGCAAAGAAGCCCCACATAAGGGGCTGCAGAGGAAGTGGGGAAGTATAGTCAGCTGGATCGAGCACAGAGTATTCGTTTAACTCTTGCTGAGCTTGTCTCGCATATTGTGCCTTCTACAACACAGTTCAACAATAATTCACAAAGTAAAGGATAACCAGTTTGCCCTTGCTGTATGCTTGGAGGTCCTTTTCAATGTCACCATGGAACACTCGGAATATTTTAATTACAACATATAAGCTCTGGGAGGGTTGTTCCAAAGTTACAAGTGCCTTGTGGTGTTTTGTCAATTCACAACGAAATAGCACTTGGCAAACCTCTCGTATCGAAGGGCTTTTGAAGTCATCAAATGCAGCACTATAAGTTGAAAAAGGAGATGAAGGAGGCTCAGTGGAAGCAGAGGAACTATGTGCAATTTTCGCGGCAGATGCCGGAGGTGGTGCTGGAGGGACGGTGGGGGTAAGATGGAAGTGGAAGTCCTCTGACACCTTCCTCAATTGCGTTTTCTCTTGAGATAAATCAACAATTGACATTGTTCCGCATAGTGGTTCCACAATCTCCCCTCCAACATGGAGATCACCAACATGGATGAAGAGAGTGACTCTCAGGTGGAGGTGAGAGATAAATAAAAAAGAAAAAGGAATCATCTTTACCGTTTGGATGACAATGTCAATTCGGGCACAGAACTGGGAGGTTGGGGAGGAGGAGAGGGTAGGGGAGGAACTCGTGGAATGAGGTCCTGCATCTCGGCAGCTGCAAAAAATAAGTGTGGGTCCGCTTTCAAAGTCTGAAAACTATTTTGAAAAGCCTGTGTTCCTGTCTTTGGTATTTTGAATTGAAAATTAGGGGTGACGCACTCCAAAGTTACTGTATCTGTGATCGACAAAAACCCGATCACTTGAATATTCATCAATGAAAGCCGCCACAATTGGGTCAGTGGGATCGCACTGTACGTATCAACTAAAGCATAAAGATAGTTGGAATGAATGCATACTCTCAGTCTTGTGGTCCTTGGGAATCTTTTTACACTGATGTCATCTTCAGGAAAAACAAAATGCAGATCCATGGAACGCTTTTCGTGGATATAAATCTTCTCATAGTTGTACCAGATTCCACGTGACTGGTTCTCCTCCGTAACCTGGAAACTGTCACATTTGACAAACAGCAAGCGAGTTGGTTATGCTCAAAAGATACCTTGGGACCTGAGGAGGTTTTCCTTTTCCGGACTGGTCCAAAAAACTTTCTGCTTGACCTCTTTTCTGCTGGATTGTTAACATCCAAAGGATTCGGGAATTCTTGAAGTACGGTTTTCAACTTCGTTAGTAACGTAAGCAGGTGAGGAGGACATGGAGGCAATGTCAACAAGTTCTTCACATGCAACTCGGGAGCCGTGGGACTGACACCCTTGATGCACATCCAGCTTACAATCTGACTTGTTATAAAAAGGATAAAACAAAGGAGAGTCCATACTTGTGCAACAAAGGCCTTGCTTTGTGAGACCCCACATTTCAGTGTTGCATACGTGACATTTTGAAATCCATTGGTACGTGTGAGGGACAAAATCGTGGTGCTTTGCAGATGTTGTTGGAGCAATAGAAGTGGCGGGGCTAATGCCACTGATTGCTCTGGGTTCTTGAGGCATGAGAAACTGCGTGTTATCACCAACCAAAAAATGGCTTCGCCTTGTAGTCCTGGGAGAAGTTGAAGGTGGTGGAGGTGGTGGAATGATATTAGACCCTGGGTCTAATTGAGTTGGAATTCCAGGAGGTGGTGGTGGAATTATAATGGAATCGAGAGGCGGCGGAGGAGGAATATATCTACGGTTGTGCACGAGAAACTGCGTGTTATCGCCAGCAAAAAGATTATCAAGCCCCGTCGTCATTGGAGGAGTTGTTGAAGCTGGAGGTGCAGGTGGTGGTGATGGTGGCGGAATGATATTACACCCCGGGTCTAATTGAGCAGGAGTTCCAGGAGGTGGTGGTGGTGGAGGAATGAAAAAGGAATCGACCGCCCCGTGTGGCGGCGGTGGAATCTCCACACCCCCCCAACCCGTTAACTTCACCACGCGGTCACCGCGACCACCACCACCGCCACCACGGCGACCACCTCCTCCTCCAGCAACACAACCTGACGGTGACGGGGGATTCGATGGTGATGGTGGCGGCGGCCCGATGGGCTCCTCCATGAAAGGTGGCGGCCGTGGTGGTGGTGGAGGAGGTGATGTAGGTAGAGAGGGTGCAGCAGGCGTGGTGGCCGTGGCGGTGGTGGGGCAGGGACCGGCGGCGGCATCTGGTACCGGAAGTGAGCGGAGGGACATTGGCGCCAATGCTTTGTATGTGGCGTGAACACACAACGGATCGTGAGGTGGGGGAAAACGAAGTGCAGGTAACCAAAAGAAAAAAAAGAAAACCATGATGGTTCTCCTCTCCCTGATATGAGGACAAAAGTTCGTCTCAGCACCCACGGATTACCCGAGAGGTTTTGCTTCTGACACTCTGATCTTTCCTAAAAAAAGAAAAACTTTCTGTGGTGTGTTTGTTAGTGCAGAAACAAAGCTCCAGTCTTGAACTGGTTGTGTTTTCTCTGTATTGACTAAATTTAAAACAGGCACTCCTTTTATTCTCACCCTTTCGAATGTGTTGCTGAGGGTGGCCACAGGAAATAATCCCAGATTTTGATGAGGTCAGTGATTTTGGCCCTGTCACATGGGTTGCTTTTCAAGCAGAGGGATGCTATCTGTTGCCCCAGCCGGTGAATCACGTCTCCATTGTGGGTCGATTTCGATGGATGTGGAGGGAACGGTGTGATGTCGCCCTTGAGGAGGCGACAGCCACCCAAAAGGGGGTTGAAAACGAGCCGGTAATCCCCGCTCGTGTTGTTGGTGTCGTGGTTGTTGTTGTCGTGGGATGCCGCGCCGGTGCAGGTTGTTGTTGCTGTTGTTTTTCTTGCTTTTGATTTTGTTTTGGTTTTTGTTGCGATTGTGGTGCTGCTGGCGTCGTAGTCGGTGGACAACAGCCTTTCGTGGCGGTGCGATGATGCGAGGTGTGTGTATGGTTGTTCCAGGGGGTCCATAACAATCGAAAAAGTCATTGCTGAGATGCCGGGTCAGTGAGAAACAAATAAATGCGTGGGAGTGGGGGAGATGCCAAAAGAAGGAACAGCATCATACCGAAGCTCCAAATATCGGCCGGTGTGTCAAAGAACAAGTGCGAAAGAACCTCCGGCGCAAGGAAGTTCATGTCAGCCAGTGAAACTGCTGCCGATTCCGGCATCCTGATGACGCTGTCAAAGAGCCTCTCCCATGATACGTCGGAATTTTTCTTTATCTGGTTTCAAGTTGAGACAAGGAAGGTGTTTGGGTGGGTGTGGTGGGAACCTTTGCCCATGGGCCACGGTTGATGTCCAGAGACAACACAAGGATGTTATCTGTTGTTGTTGTTGTGTGTTATTCCGGGTTTCAGTGAGAAGGGAACAGGACAAACCTGGGCAAATTTTGCCGTGGGCAACAGGGGGGCTTTGCTGGTGAAGGGACTGGAGTTCCAGGGCAACATCCAGCAGAATCTTCACCCTCAGGATGTTTGGAATCACTTCATCAAGCACAGATGTGGTCCCGTTCCCTTTTTCAATGAGTGTTGCAACCAGATGCCCCAAAGTCATCTCGTTGGTGGGTTGAACTTCCTCTTCACCGAGTATTTCCCTGAGTTTGTGAGGGAGTATGAGTGGGGCTGTCTCTGATGGCTTTGGCTCCGATGTAGGCTTTAGCTCTGCCTCCAAACCACCTGAGCGAAACGGAGCGAGATCCGGTGCAATTGAATCGAGGGCAACCTTGCAACGTCCATTTCTACAAGTCATTTCTTTCTCACCTTTTTTGACAGCATCCAGGATGTCACACTTCGGGAAATAAAACAGTTCCGCCGGAAACACAATTGACTTGGAAGGGTCGAGCCAGTTTTCCAGTGCAGGGGTGGCTTGGAGCAAGCAATGTGGACAAGGGAACTGTTCTTCAGTCTCGATTCCTGCCAAGGATGATGACGACGATGGAAACAACGGTGACTCACATTCTTCAAATCGGATATACATCTGATGGCTGAAACGGTGAACAGCGCCTCTGATGGCAATCCAGTAGCCCCTCCTTTGGGGTCTCCCGAGGGGGTCCGATCGCATGCAAATCGTGACTGTGTTATTTCTGCTTGTCATTAACAAATGTGTGTGGGGATTGATGCCGGAGTCAGCAAAGAGCACCACATCCCTCCACCAGAACTTGATGTGCCAATCATGGAAGGTTATTGAAATGAGCTTGAAGAGCAGCTCCTGTGAAAACAGTGGGAACTGAATCACTCTCACACTGAGACCTGTGGCAGAAGAAGAAGCAGTACTTGGTGATGGTACCATCCAGAACGAGTTGAAATGCTCGTGAAAGTCCTCACCAGAGTGCGGATATTTGAAGAGGGAAAGAGAGGAAGATGACATGTCGGAGAAGACAACGCTATTCCCCCGCAGAGCTTCAACAAACTTGTGGAATTCCAACAGGATTGAGTCCACGGCCGCTGCAGCAGCACGTAGGGTGGTGGTTGCCCCTTCTTCGTAACGGAGGTCCCAAAGGACACGCTTCAAAAAGGAACGACGTTCCAGAATGACGAACTCAGAAAAGCCTGAAACCGGAGCAGCACCAGGGTGGCCGCTGGCTGACAAGAGCCAAAAAGGATACCTGAAGTGAATGATGGTCCCCGTTTCAGCCAAAAAGTGTGCACACTCCTCTATTTTTTTCGGTGATGTTGTTCTGACCTTCCCACCAACACCACACTTCACTGCCAGTTTAACAAAATGTGTCCAAGGCACTGCTGGGGCTCTCCTTTTGTCTCTCAATTTTTCGAGTTCCTCATTGAGAACCATCCAACTTGGGGGAGCCAGATTCATAATCGCTCCACGGCATTTACTCAGGTCGAGAACGAAGTGTTCCACACGTGTGGGAGCATAGTGTTCTGCAATTGGCAAACCAGTGCACTTCCATCCCTTCCCATCACTCAGTTGAAACAAGAACGCCATCGGTACATTCTCGTGCTTGAAGATAGGCTCCAGCACAGAACAGAGTGATTTGAAACTCGCATCAGAATCAGTGATCCCCTCCATGTGGGTTCCAACAGGAATGATGATCCTCGGTTTCTTGTCACCTCTGCTCCTGGCAATCGAGATTTCATTCAACCAGTAATACAGACGCGGTCTTTGCTTCGTTGTTAATGCAGACAATGCCTCACGAACATCGAAGACAAGGATGAATATTGACCTGCTGAGCAGGAACCATTGGTGAAACGGTGCCAGTGACTCCCCCCCTGTGAATGTGTAGTGAGTGACGATGAATAATTGTGGTGAAGTTACCCACCAAGTTCCCACACAGTCCAACTGGGGGTCTTTCCTCTTACGATTGGGTGGTCCAGGAGCTGCACACCAAAGCCTGTGGGAACGTGCTTCATGGTCATCTTTGTCTTTTTCTTCTTCAGACATGTCAACAATGTTGTCTTCCCCACTCCAGTGTCACCAACAAGCACAAGTTTGATGCCAACAAGCTGTTTTCCGGTTTTATCCTCATCAATCAGATCGTAGCCTTCTCCCATCATAACGTTGGGCATTTCTGAAAACCATTTGGGAACAATGCGCAGCTTGTTTCCAGACAGGTTGAGTGTCCTGCATGACAATCCTCTCAACTCATCTGGAACTGATTCCAGTGACATGTGAGAAAGGTCGATTTCTTCAAACTGTGTGAGGAACCGAGCACGGCACACAACACCAATGGCAGCCCCGTTATTTGCCCTCACCCACATTCTCAGCACCATTGTCACTGTGAGGTTGGGGAAGTGGTGATGGTTGCCACCATAATCATGAACAACCTTCATGATCATGTGTGCTTCCGCGACACTGGCAGAGTGGACTTCCATCACCAATGGTGCGGTAAATGGTGGAAGTTGTGATTCTGTGGTTGTTGCTGCTGTTGTTGTGGTTGGCGGTCTGGGATGCCCCTTTGGAGGAGCCTTATTGTAGTAGTTGCACACGGAAACTGTTTGCTGTGCAGTTTCCGTTATCAACCACAATAGTGAGTCGGGAGAACCGCTTGAACTTGTTGTCCACTTGACCAGTTTGAAGGCACAAAACTGCAATGCGGTCAGAGTTGGGGACAAGAAAAAAAAAAAAAAAAAAAGGAATAGTGTGGACACACAGCAATAGCCATCTCAATGGCCTTGATTGCTTTAACCACTGTGCTTGTGTCTGGTATCTCCGATGTTGTATCACAGGGTTCGCTGCAATCAATCATCACAAGAGGGGAGGGTGGGACCGGCAGGTCACCATTGGAGAATGGTCCAACAATCGATGGATCCAACAGTTTGGACATCACACCAGGCAAGGAGTCCCAATCTTCGACACCACTGTGCAACATAACTACCACTTGTTTGGTGGTAGACTGGATACTCCAGGCTCTTTAAAAGTAAATCAGCGTTCTTTAAAACGAAGAAAGTTACCACCTATTAACTATAAGAACAGAAATTAAAACACTTTGCGTAAATAGAAAAAGCAATAATGGAATTTAAAATACAGGAAATTATATTCCACAATGAATAGAATAAAATAAAGTAATGGACAACAGAATATCACAGAGCAAACAAAAGGGAGTGAGAGCATATACACACTCAGGGTGAATGTCCCGTGCAACTGTTGTGAGTTCGTCATCCCTGTTGCATCGGTAAAAAATAAAACCTGTTTTCGTGGTTCCTCGCTGCGACCGTCGGTTTGAACCACCCGTTGGTTTGTCCCATAATTCCAGCTGGTTGCACTTGCGCACGTCGACGCTCCCCAATTCGGGTGGCGTGGGCAGTGGTGGCTCCGCGGCGGCACCGGTTCTCGTGGTGAGGGGGTTCGGCCTGTTGACCGTTATTGTGGGATGATCCTTGTCTTTTTCCGTGGTGACCGTGCAGCTGCCCAGTCGGGTGAGAGACCTGAACATAGCGTCGACGTTGCGGTTGCTCCCGACGACGTAACACAGGATTATAGTTATGGGTTTGGGATTGGGTTGAACACCATCACCACTATGTGTGGAACTACTTTTGTACTTGTCGCTATCCTCATCTCGGTGCCGTTGAACGTGCGGCTGTTGCATTGTTGCTTCCCTTCGGAGAAAAGGGTACCTTATCCGAATAAAATAAAGGGTCATCAATTCGCAGTATGTTGAATTCTCTGGAAGGGAGTCCTCTCCACTTGGTGCTCTGGCTTTGAGGGTTGAGCAACCCCACCACACCCACTGTCATTTAGATCCCTACAAAAGTGATTCTGGGAGGATGAACGCAGTCTCATCGTCGTTGTGGAATGACAATGAGAGTGTGACCACGACGACGCCAGATTCAGCATCTGACACCACGATGGTGTCACGACCAACAACGAACAAGAAGCCTGACCCCCCAACAACTTGAAGAGTGTCATCGTTGACCCCGCCACCACCACCACTCCCCTCGTGCTCGATGGTCCTCACCGGCCCCGCTGCTGTGTTCCCACATTCCCACAATTGCGTGAACATGCACTCCCCATCCCCACGAGAGTGGATGCAGAACGTGGATGTGTTCAGCTGTGACACGCAGATGTCATAACCCCCATACACCTGCACCACGTCACCAGTGACGCTGTCAAAGTGGAGCACGCGGCCACCTCGGCAGTCCACCACGATCACGCGGGTGTTGTCGGCCTTCTTCTTCAGCAGCAGTGCCGTGGTACCGAATTCGTCTGCTGCTTCGGGGGCGGCTCCAACTTTTAATTGTGTCAAGATCTCGAGGTTCTTGGTGGTGAATGTCTTCTCGATGTCGATGACGATGAACATTCTGGAGGAAGAGTCGGCCTTCATTTGAACAGCCAGGCCCAGTTCGTTTGGCCAGTGAACGCTCGAGAACAGGTACGAGACCTCCCACGGGAAATGTGAGGTGTCAATGCACTTCATGGTCGAACAGGGGTCAGGTGCGTGCAGGTCCACAACGATCATTTCAGTGTCACCAAACCACACCAGCCACTTGTCCTTGGCATGCAAACGGCGCCTATATATAAAACTATGAAATTTCTCAATGGTCAGGTCAGGGATCTTCATCAGCAGCTTCCCTGAGGAATGGGGCAAGGTTAGAAGCTGTATTCCAACGGTAATAACTAGTAATTAGTGTTGGACGTATGAGGGTACCTCCTCTTGTCTGGTTGATACCGCGGAGGCAGTAGCCCCCAGCCTCGGGGTCCCACGCGACGCTCGTGGCAATGTCGACCAACGCCCCGCACGACGACGAGACGGAGAGGGGCCACACGCGGGCAGCCACCGCGGGTGCCTGCGTGACCCCCAGCGTCGCGGGGGACACCCCAAGCGTCACGAGGGGCGCCCAGCTGCCCGAGTCCGCCATCCTCTCCTCTTCATCCTCGCTCTCGCCCATGTTCGGGGTCACCAGCAGGAGCCCGAACCGCTTTGCGCAGGAGGGCAGGGCGAGGCAGTGGTCGGCGGCGATTGTGCGGGCCAGCCACGGCCCCCCTCCACCACCACAGCCACCGTGGTTGTTGTTGTTGGTGGTGTGCCACAGGAGGCGCGCGGGCGACGACGCACCGCACCGGGGGTGCCACGACGTCGCGAACGCCACAAGCTGCTGGCGGGCGTAGAATGTGACGTGGGAACTTGCCAGCGTGGGTGGACAGAAGCGCTGGCTCCATCGTGCCTCGTGGTCCGGCAAGGTCAACGCTGTAATCATCAAACGATTCGTTTCTCGGAAAAAGGAAAATCAACTTGCCCCCGGTGTATGATTGGGTACAGGGTGCTTGTGTGCAGTCCATTTACGTCGTCTCGTCAACTATTTATTCTCAAGTTCAATAAACTAAATTGAGTGCAATCTGTTGAGAGCATCAGAAGCAGAGAGCCTGGTGGCACGATCACGTGACATCATCCCAACAAGAACCTGTGCCATGGTGCTCATCTCTGTCAAAGTGTTGCCACTGTTGATGTTGTGAGGAAGTGGGAGAGGAGGGAGCAACTCGGTGGAGAAGGTGCACATGTCTTGTGTGAACTGGCCAATGAACTTGTTGGTGGGTGGCAGCATTGCATCATAAAACGTGAGGGAGAGGGAGAAGGAGTCACACTTGGCAAAGGAGAACACAGAGGATGGCCCACGAATCCTCATCAGGTCTCTGGAGAGTGCACTCACCTCGGGTGGCATCGTACCTGTGTTCCCCCACACCTGCCCATCTGCCCTCGTCACTGTGGCTTGCAGGTTGTCATCATCTGTGGAACACTCCACTGCTTCTCCAAAGTCAATCAACGTGAGCTTGTGAGTGGCTGGGTCAACAAGGATGTTGTCTCCTTTGATGTCCCTGCAAAATTGAAATAGGAATCGCACAGAGAACAGAAATGAAAAAACCAACCTGTGGACGACATGCGCCCTTTCAAGGTGAGCAACAGCACTCAGTGATTGGAGAAGCAAGTTCCTCACTGTTCTGGTGGTTGCTGCAGATGTGGCTGTGGCATTAACCACATCTGGCATAAATTTAACCAATGGAACACCACAGAAAGGAAGCAGGAAAGCAAGTGACTTGTTCAGTGCAAATTCTCTGTAAACTGGCTGAGCTGAAGGTATTGCAGCAATGAACTCGGTTGGAAATCTTTTTTGGTTGAGGGGGATTCTGTTGTATGTATTCATTGACAACAAAAGACTCTCTTCCTCTTTATATTATTGCCTAAATTTATGATTTATTTATTTTACATTATTAACACACCGAGGAATGACAAGAGTTCCAAGAGGGTGGATAACATTTGGATGAAGTGGCACTGATGCAAGAACAACGCACTCTTTCATGTACTTCTGCTTGATCAGTGTCTGATGTGGTGTGCTTTCCCAGTTGAACAGAACTTTCATGGCCATGGTGGGTGTGTTGTTGTCCAGAGGTTTTGTGGTGGATGTAGAAGAAGGTTGAAGCTGCAACTGTGGCACACTGCTGCATCCTCCCCTGGGGAAAAATTTCACCTGAAATGTTGCTGCGTTTGAGCCTGAACCAAGGAATTTCATCATTGCAAATGAGTCAATGTTTGCACCAACCAACGACGTCATTGTCTCTGCTCTCTCCTGGGTTTTTGTTGTTGTTGTGAAAAGATTTTAGTGACTTGAAGGACTGGGGGGAAAGAGAACCTTGTAACATGCTTTGAGAACAGAGTTCTCCTCCTCAAGTGTCTGGATCCTCTTCTCCTTTTTGCAGTTTCCTTTCGAGAATCAACACTCTCTCGTTCATTTCCCTCAATGAATCTCCAAGGGTCTTGTTCTCTACTGTGATTCTTGCAATTTCTCTCTCTTTCTCTCTCATCTCAAGTTCAGATGATTGCACTCTGGTGTTGTGATTCTTGAAGAGGTTGCAGATATCAGTGCAGTTCCTTCTTGTTGCCACGTCAAGTGGTGTTTCACCTTTGTTGTTTTTGCGGTTTGTGTCAATTCCATTGACTTGGAGCAGAACCTTCACCCCCTCCACGAATCCCTGTTCGCAAGCCACGTGCAGTGCCGTTTGACCGATGATGCCCTGGTATTCTGTTGCCATCGCCAAGTTGACGTCCACACGTGGGCACTCAAGCAACGCCACCACAACGCCCGCCTCGCGCTCCCTGCATGCCACGGCCAGCGGGCACCCCTTGTTCACATCCACATCGGGCCTTGCCACCAACACCCTCACCACCGGCTCCTTGCCCTCGCGGGCGGCGTAGTACAGTGGCGTTCGGCAGTGGCTGTTGTCGGTGGCGTTTGGGTCAATTGGGGGGCTGCGCGATGCACCCACACAAAGGAGCTGCCGAGCAAGCGACTCGTGGCCGTACCAGCAGGCGAGGTGAAGCATGGTCCAGCCACCTCTGCCGTCGATGGGGGTGTTGATGTCCCAAGTGGGCGACGGTAACCGGGGCATGTCGCCGCGCGTGCAGGCATCGCACATGGCCTGGCGCTGCGGATCCGTAGGCAGTACTGTTGTCATCGCGATCGATGGGTTTGTCGTTGTTGTTGATCGGAGTACTGTTGAACGGCTCATACCTGGAGGCCAAAGGGTGGGTGCAGGAAAAAAAAATATCGAACTGCTCTATGGATACGGATAGAAATAGAACGTTAGACAATGATTGCAGCTGCGAAATCCACGAGGCCCTCACCGAACGTCGTTCACCGCACCACCGCACGAGAAAACTGGCATCTCGTTTCTATTTCTTGCACAGCCTTCAACAATAAGGAAAACTTGAAAGGTAATTACAATCGAATTGGCAGTTTACGAGTTTACGTTGATTCTCACAACAAAGATTCAGCCTTGAAGATGAACGCAGTCTGATCGTCGCGGTGGAATGACAATGAGAGTGTGACCACCACAACACCAGATTCGGCGTCAGACACCACGATTGTGTCACGACCAACAACAAACAAGAAGCCTGACCCCCCAACAACTTGAAGAGTGCCATCGTTGACCCCACCACCACCACTCTCGTGCTCGATGGTCCTCACCGGCCCCGCTGCTGTGTTCCCACATTCCCACAATTGAGTGCACCAGCGCTCCCGGTCCCCACGAGAGTGGATGCAGAACGTGGATGTGCTCAGCTGTGACACTTCCCTCTTGCCTCCCTCACACAGCTGCACCACGTCGCCAGTGGCGCTGTCGATGTGGAACACGTAGCCGAGCTGGGACTCGACCACGATCACGCGGGTGTTGTCGGCCTTCTTCTTCAGCAGCAGTGCCGGGCCACTTTTAGCAACCAGGTCAAACACCCAATAACAATTTCGGGTTGCTGTACGCCTGGCCACACTGACTTGTGTCAAGATCTCGAGGTTCTTGGTCGCGAATGTCCTCTCGACGTCGATGACGATGAACATTCCGGAGTAAGAGTCGGCCTTCATTTGAACAGCCAGGCCCAGTTCGTTGGGCCAGTGGACACTCGAAAACAGGTACGAGTGGTAGGTGATAACCCATGGGAAGCGCGAGATATCAACACATGTCCTTGTTGACCAGGGGTAAGGCGCGTGCAGGTCCAGCACAATCATTTCCTTGGAACCAAACCACACCAGCCACTTGCCCTTGGCATGCAAACCGAGAACTGGAACCTGGTCACTTGTCATGTCACGGATCCTCATCAACAGCTTCCCTTCTGGGATTATGGATGTAAGGTTTTTCATTTTCCGATAGGAAAGTTTTTATTGTTATTACTATTACATTATAATAGACAGATAACACTGTGGTCGGCGACAGGGATTTATCCAATTAGCCAACTCAGTACCTCCACTTGTCTGATCGAAACGGCGGAGGAAGTAACGCTCGGTATCAGAATCCCACACAACGCACGTGTCGACGTCAACCACCACATCCCCCGGTCCAGGCGCGGCGGCCGGCCGCACGTACCCAGCCACCACGGGCCCCTGCGTGACCCCCAGCGTCCCAGGGGACACCCCAAGCGCCACGAACGGCGCTCGGCTGTCCTCCCCCTCCCCCTCCTCCCCCTCCTCCTCCTCATCACCGCTGCCTGTCTTGTTCAGGTCCGACGGCACCAGCAGGAGCCCGAACCGCCTTGCTTCTGCGCAGGAGGGCAGGGCGAGGCAGTGGTCGGCGGCGATTGTGCGGGCCAGCCACGGCCCCCCACCACCACAACCGCAACCGCCACCGCCACCACAGCCACCGTGGTTGTTGTTGTTGGTGGTGTGCCACAGGAGGCGCGCGGGCGACGACGCACCGCACCGGGGGTGCCACGACGTCGCGAACGCCACGAGCTGATCATGTGCGTCGAGTGCGACGTGGAAGCGGAAATGTTGTTGGTTGCATCGTGAGTCCAGAGTTATTCCGGTCATTCTCTTCCGATTGATGAAAATCCTTCCGGGAAGCCCCATCACACATCCACACAAAATGCAACCGGCGCGTCTGAAAACAACAACAACAGCAGACACCACCACAACCGATAACGAGCTACAACTACGTCGTCGGGCCACCATCGTCTCGTGGACGATGGCGGTGTCGCGGGTCGTGTGGGAGTACGTCGTCGAGCCCACAGTCGTGCACCCGTCCCATAACCGCGGCTACCCGCTCGCTCCCGACCGGTGCCTCGCCGTCGCTCGCCTCGCCGACGCGCTGTTCCCCCTGGTGCCCAGGGCCTGCGGGTTCCTCATGGGCGGCGTGGAGGTCGACGCCGTGGATCTGTGCTACTGCGGGACGTCGCGGTACTTCGCGTTGTTGTGCGCCGGGGAGGCGGGGAGCGCGAGGTGCGTCGATTGGATCATCAAGAGCAAGCAAACCAGGAACAACAGGAAAGAATGCATCACTGTGCTCAGGGGACTGTGTTTGGGTGTGTGTGTGTGTGTGTGTTTGGGTGTGTGTGTGTGTGTTTGGGTGTGTGTGTGTGTGTGTGTGTGTGTGTGTGTGTGTGTGTGTGTGTGTGTGTGTGTGTGTGTGTGTGTGTGTGTGTGTGTGTTTACGTGGTTTTTTTTT
>JAHLWZ010000644.1:59890-80092 GCA_020536535.1 Pelomyxa schiedti | reverse complement strand
TGGGCGTGCAATGAGGTGGATGTATGGGTCTGGAGCTCGATGGATTCCATTCCTTAATATCCCTTCTAGGGTTTGCCCAGGGATTTTCGGAAGAGGTTGTGCTGTTTTCCTACCCCTCCTCGTTGTGACCGATACCGATGGTATGGTTGGCATGAGAGGGGTGTGGTCTGGTGTAGAGGATGTGGAAGTACTGGTAATTGTCGAGGTAGTGGGACCCTTAGGTTCATCTCCCGAAAGAGTGAAAGGGTCCTGTTGTTGCTCATCGCGAGGAGTTAGCGGTGCGTCGTCATTGGGAAGAGGAACTTCCTTTGCTGGAGATGCCGGGATTGG
This sequence comes from Pelomyxa schiedti, assembly GCA_020536535.1. Lineage (NCBI taxonomy): Eukaryota > Evosea > Pelobiontida > Pelomyxidae > Pelomyxa > Pelomyxa schiedti. Next base: position 79,762 of record JAHLWZ010000644.1, on the reverse strand, counting down.
TGTTGGGTTGACGATGGGTGACGCTACTTGTTGGCGAGCAGAACGGCACAAACCGTCCACCTCCAACGCCAAAGGCTTCACCGCATCTTTGAAGGTGGGATGGTGGCTCTTGATGTGTGAGTACTGGTTGAAGATGATGCCGATCCTCTCAAGCAGAGGTAGTGGACTCCTTGTTTGTTGCGTTGCTGCAGAGATTTCCGCACTCGCTGATGAAACGCGTCACCTCCGCTGGAACGTCGCCACCATCGAGTGACGATGTCCGTGGGGTTTGCGCGCTTGTGTGCGATGTCGACGGAGGGGGGACACGCCTTTGCGGTCATCGCACTACCGAATCTTGACAAAACAGAGCTTTCTTGCCAAAACTGCACCAAACATTGACTTGCCTGGGGACACAACGGAGAGAAATCGTCAGAGGGTTTTGTAGAGAATTTCTTAGTGTGTGTTACTGTGGTCTGAAACTGAGGGGGCACTGGCGCGTGAGAACTCCAGGAAAACTGCACACAGTCTTGCCCTCCTCCTGTGCCCGGATGAGGAGCTCAGAAGATCTCCAAGATCTAGAGTGTCAGATTTCAATTTGAAAAAAAAATGTGGTTGTTGTGGCGAGGTGAGCCAAATATTTGGATAGAAAATCTAAGCCCGTTTGTCACCTGTCATTACGTCAGCCCTTTGACACCATTCCCCTGCGTCCATTCCTTATAAACCCCTTTTTCCCAAGATTTATGTGGCGTATTAACGTTAATTAAATGGTGTCTGAAAACTAGGCACGTAAAATCCCAATTCCTCTTTTCTTTTCATCTTTCTTTTCTAAGCGTCTATGGCCCACCAAAATGATTCTGGAGTGCCACAGTTGTCTGGTGTTGCGGAGCTTGAATGCAACACAGACGTTTGTGAGTTTTTTGTAGTAGTGGCAGTGCGCGTTCTTCCATTTCCTCTTTAAGTCTACGTCCATCTTGAGTCGATTCCACGCACATCGTCCGGGTCGTTGATGACACTAAGGACCCGGACGATGTGTGTGGAATTGACTCCAAGATGGACGTAGACCTAAAGAGGAAATGGAAGAACACACACTGTGGCGAGGTGACTTCGCGTCGCTGTAGTTCTAAGTACGGTTCTAATCACTGATGGATTTCTGGGAAAACTACCGCGAATCTGTTGGGACCCTGAGGGAGAACACCTAGAACTGATTCTAGCGCCTTTATAAGGCGGGAACAACACCATCGTAGTTATAGCAAGCAAAAGCTAAAGTAATAAACAATAAACTCTTGTGTTTGTATTCGGGCTTCTTTCTCCCTTACTACACAAGTAAAACAACAACCATCGACACCCCAGCACACCTCACAGTGTGGTGGTCACTATCCCAACCCAATCTACCTCGGCACACACACTGCCACCATACTACAAAAAACTCACAAAAGGTCCGTGTTGCATTCAAGCTCAATACACGAGGCAGATACTGGACGTTACACTCAAGGAGAGGGGCGAGGCCGCGAAGGCCAACGACTCAATGCAGAGAAACGAGCCTCCGAGTTTCAGCTGGAGCTGTCAATGTCTCAGGAACAAGTCAGCAAATTGGCAGTGGAGAGGGATTCCACCCAAGCCAAGGAGAATGCCATGAGGGAGACTCTGGAGAAACAGCTGCAGGCGGCAAAGGAGGACTCGGAGCACCAGTTAAGGGTGACTCTGGATTCCGTCAATGAGCAACTGAAGCTTGCGAAGGAAGAAAACGAAAAGATAGCAGCTGACAAGTGGGAACTTGCCAATCGTTTGAATGTCGCTACTACAGAGAGGAATGACGCTAGGGTTAGGTGTCTTCAACTCTCCAAAGAGAATGAAAAGTTGTTGTGTTTCTGTGTTGATGCCTCCTCCAAGCATTCATGTTTGTTGGAGTTTGAGCAAAGGAACAAGAACTTAGGACTTCCACACAACTCTTGACTTTCTGTTATTATCAATGAAAGAGTTCAACAGCAGAGGGTGTTGGTGGTGGTGGGTTGTGGGGCCTGTTGAAGTGGCACTTCTATTCCGCCTTGGGTGTTGTTCAGCCTGTGAAAGAAATGTTCAGGGTGCGGGTGGTGATCAAGCACATGCTGCACCATTTGGAGGATGGCTGTTTCCACGTTGGTGTTGCTGTACTTTGCGGAAGTCTCCCTGAAGATTGCTTGGTTAGAGTGGGCTGAGAGAGGAATGAAGGTAATATTCTCGGTACTGAAAGGGAATTTCAAGGTGTGAAGCAAGTTCTCTGCCTTGATCAGTGGAAACACTTCGCAAGGACTCCAGGTCACACTGTTGTTGTTGTTGGTGTATGCGTGAGGAATATTGGAGGGACTGGAGGACATTCTTTGTTTCCGATCAACATTTTACAGCTTTCGGTTCCAGATTCTTCAACTTGATTGAACCAGTACCTGCAGTTCTGAAAGGTGCATTCTGATGCGATATCACTGAAAGCAAAGTTAGCAACACCTGCCATTGTCTCGCGTTATGTGTTATGCTTAGAGTACTCACTAAACAAAAAAAATTCCATGGGAATTTCTGTAGCCTTTTGCTTTGTTAATGAAATGGATATTAATAGGTGGGGAAAAGAAAGTACGGGATTTTGTGATTGCCTGGAATCTGTATAGTATAAGTAGTGTTTATGATTGAAGAGCATAAGATACTTTTCCACTCCAAGTGTGTCCCACTACATAAATGTCACATAAAGGAAAAGATATAGATAGATTTTGTGCACAGACAAGTTGCAGTTTCACAGTGAGCGAATTTAATCGCACTGTACGAACTCTCTACAATATCCAAGGTCATAATGCAGTTGGTTTATCGAACATTACAAAATCCAGTCCAATTGTGTGTGCCTCGGAATCAAATGTGTCCTCCTAGAAAGCCAAAACGAACATGAGAACTAAGGGAAGTATCCCATTTCACTTACAGTGAATCTGACCAACAAAGACGCTATCCACGTTACCCATAAAACGTCGGGAAGCAAAGACAAAAAAAAAAAACAAAAAAAAAACAAGACTCTCAGAGGCCATACTCTTCCCGACATTAAAATCTCCAACCATCAACAGCCTCATCAGGCAATCACTAAATGTCGAGTTAAAACACACACGCCAAAGTAGCCGCCGTCACTCACACGTCGTCCGTTTCGGCGGCCATCCGTTTTCTGCCAAAAAACGAAGTCTGATGGCAGCATTTCCCTGCGCCGGTGAGTGGACAAAAAACAACGTGGGAAAATCAAAACAAAAAAAACAAACTGGGGGTGTAGAGATGAACGTCGCGCGTGTGCGGTTCGTGCTTATTGCGTGTTTGGCGGTGGCGGTGTTGCTGGTTTTGTACGGCACTTGGGGCATTGGTGGGACTCGCGGTAGGCTAGTGCCGTGTTGTTGTTGCCTAAGTCACTTGTGCGCTAGGGAACTCTGTGGGTTATGAGGCACATGTTAGACGTGAGCACGTCAAGCCACCGGACTCGAATCCCAGAGTACGTTTTTGTGGCCAGGAATGGACCCATTCCTAGCGACTCACTTGTAAATGTAAGAAGCTACCGGCAGAGGAACTGGAGCAGGTGATCATTATTCATCATGGAAACGAAGGTGAAGATGCCAAAGAGCCTGAGGAGAAGCAGGAAACCACACAACCAGACAAAACACAGGCAACGGTCTCATCAGTTGAAGTGACTCCGACGCCAACGCAAAAGCCACCCACCAATCCATACTCCCGCCAGAGTTATGTATTTGTAGCAACAAACGACTTCCCGCTTCTTGGGATTCTCACTGTCAACCAGGTATTCCAAAAAAAAACCTATGTACCATTTCTAATTAGATCTAAGGGACTTGTGAATTCCAAAACACTTCGTCAAAGAGTAATACTGTGCACGCCTTCCGTAGGGCAACATTTTCGGTCTGTTATGACTTTACTCAATATCACTGTAATTGGTAAATTTGAACCCAACCAAACATAAATTCCCATTGAAATACTCACATCACGGCTCTAGACATTCCCGACTCACCATCACACCGAAATTATATTCCAAATGCCGGACATTGGAAATCACTGCTTAGCAAACTTGAAGTCTGGAATCTGCAAGACCGTTTTGATAGAGTTGTGTACTTGGATGCCGATATGAGCATTACTGCGAATATAGATGATCTATTTGATGTGAGATTACCGTTTGTAACTCAATCTCTGTCAGCTTGTTCCTAACACCACCAGATTCGTTTCAATGATGAATAATGATGAATGCAACATTAGGCCAATGGCAATCAACAGTGGTCTATTCTCTACAATACCAAACAGGTTTGCACCTTTTCTTCGGAAAAGCAAAGTATAATGGGAAACAACAGAGAATGGCACAAGCGAATGATCGGTATCCTAGACACTACAGTTATTAAGCAGGGTGACCAAGAAGTTATGGAAGTATTTTTTGGTTCACAGAAAGATTTTGGTATACAAACATTACCAGAGCTGTATGCAGCTTTTGTCTGGCGGTGTGACTGTTTTCATCGTGGTGTACCCTACTATGACATTACGCAGGTTGGTGCATTTCTCCATCTGCTTTGTGTTAATAACAACAACCAACAGGTGAAAGTTGTTCACTTCACCAACTGGTGGCTTAATCCACGAAGTGTAGCAACACAAGGAGTGGCAGGCCGCAGTCTGCCCCATCAATGTGCAGTCCCACACTATGCCAAGTGGAAAGAAACCTATGACATGGCCGCAGCGAACCTCAAATTCCTTGCACAAGGTGCACCCCAAGGTCTTCGGCAATACATACAGCAAGAAATTCCTGGTGCATCCTAACACACATTGTATCACTACACATTTGCATAAAACCAACTATTTGCACGATGGAGTTCTTGACATGTCAAGGCCCATCAGTTTTTTGGCTTGGAAGAAACTCCATGAATGTTGAAGTAAAGCGACCTCTACTCCAGAGGCAGAAGTAAGCCTTGTTGAAATTTAACCGTTTTTCACAAGGGAGAAAAGCCAAAAAAGAAAAAATAAAACCGACAACCCAACAAAGGACGATCCCCTTAAAAAAAGAAAAAAAAAAACACAAAGCACAGAGTCCAGTACCAACAACAAACAAGCAAACCCATAATATAACCTAAGATGGCGTTGGTGATGGAGGAGAAAGGCGGCAGCGGGGCCAAGTTCTGGCCTCGGACGGTGGACGTGAGCCTGAGCGTCGCTTCGTTTGTGAGCGAAACGACGGTTGTGGCGTCGTTCACGAGGGAGACGGACGAAGGGCCCAAGGAGATGGAGTGCGAGCTGGTGTTTCCCCTCCCTGACAACAGCACAGTCTGCTCTTATGCTGTGGATGTTAATGGTTTGCCTGTTGGTTCTTCTGCTTTGTTCTTTCCTCTCTTCCCTTTCTTCCATTAATACAAATAAAGGGGAACTTGTTGATGCTGTCGTTGTTGAAAAGGAGAAGGCAAGAGCTACATTCGAAGCGGAGGTTATTCCCAACAAAGTCGTTATTATCAAAACTCTAATATGATATTGGCTCTAGGTAAGGGAGAAACGTGGTGTTGCAATTGCAGAGCAGGTTTCCGGGAATGTGTTTCGAGTGAGGGTCTTCCCGTTTTTAGTGGGTGCCACCCGCGTTGTTAAAGTGTCCTTCACCCAAGATTTGCTTGTCAACGATAACACTGCATCCTATACTTTTCCCTTATCAGTCGATGCAACACTTCACGCATACCGTTTCAAGGTACTTTTCCTGTATAGGTACCTTTTTTTTTTATTTATTTATTTACACTGCCCCAGGCAACGGTAATGGCTGCAAGCAGTTCTAAGTCGCCAGTGATTACACTTCACAACTTGGTTTCCTCACAACAAATGCGCCTATTACCTTCTGCCAATACTGCTGCAACAAGTGAATGGTCTTTTGAATTTGAATTGCACAATACCTCTCTATCAGGGCGTACGTTCATAGATGGCATCCCACAGTGCTCAGAAAGCTCGCAAGTCACTGTCCTTACTGGTGCTCAGTCTAACTCCCTCTCCGGAGAAGAAGATTCTGTGTTTTGGTGTGTCCAAGAGATGGCAGATTTGAGCAACTTCGGTGGAATTCGCACTGACAAGGTGACTTTCAAAAAATGGGTGCTGCTCTGGGATTCCTCTCGCTCCCGCGCGGACTTCGATAAAAAACTGTATCTCACATGAGTGTCTGATTGTGACTAAAACGCACCTTTTGTCAGAGAATTTGATTTCATCAAATCATTGAGTGTTTTGGGCAGGACTCCAGTCAGTGTAGTGATTTTCTCTGAAGCAATAATTAATGAGGCAAGCTTTATGGTATGTATCCTGAGTTTATGTACACATCACTAAATAGAGCAGGCCTCAGAATCAGAGAAAATTGTTAATTTCATCAATGGTAACTCTATTTATGACGGCGCGACAAACCTCAGCGTTGCTATTGATCATGTGTGCGCCACACCAACTCAGTCTACAGTGGCTGTTTTGTTATCGGATGGCTTTTCTTCTTGGTGCACAATGGTAATAATGGCATTTCCGATACTTTAAGCAAACCAATGCAGGTGGAGGACAGATTTGACTTTCCTACCCCGATTTTCACTGTTTGCTCTGCAACTAAGGCTGATTTTTCTTATCTCAAAGTATGTCCACACCATATTACACGTACCAAAGGACGCTAATAAGTACTGCAGAAAATTTCCGCCAAAAGTGGGGGTGCTTTCTTCAATCTAAGTACATTCAAGTTTGTACTCCCCTTTCAATCCATTACTGAGGTATTTCTGTTAAGGGGAGACGTTTTACAGCAAATACAAACACCCCAAGTGTATTTTACTCATGCAACAGACATTGCTGGAAGGAGAGTAGGAAACCTTTTCCCTGCTACTCCACGAGCTGTGGGTACCCCATTCCGAGTGACAGGCAAAATCACTGCCACAACACAAGATGGTACCTCATAAAGTACCACTCAAAAATTGAATTGTTCACAATCCTACAAGAAATTATCACATTCCACTTTTCTGCTCCTACAGCTGACATACAGTTTTCGAGAGAATACATTATTCCACGATCAGCTCCAGAATCAACTGGATCACTGTGTAAGCTCTTCATTATTTTTTGTCAAAGTTTAATTTTCCCGGTAGTGGGCCGATACTGGGCACAACAGCAAGTTGAAGAGCTGACAACCTACGATGATGCAGATAAAAACAGTGAGCTAATATTAAAACTTGCACGAAAATTCAAGTATGAGTTGTTGTTACTTTACTTTCACTAAAAGTGTGTTAGATTTGTTACACCAAATGCATCTCTGATTGTCTTAGAGACATTAGAACAAGTTTGTTTTGTAACATCTTTAGTTCATCACTTCTAAAAAAAAAAAGTTTCTGAAGAATCAGATTGAACCACCTGAAAGCCTTCCCAGTATCCGTCACGAATATTTCAAAAGAATAGCCCTTCAAAAGGTTCTCAATTGGTCAACTCCAGCTTGTTTTAAAATACACAGGCAGAAGAAGACCAAAAGAAGGCAATGAAAGCTCAGCGTGTTGTCCAAATGTGGAAAAGACGCTTATTTTGGTGGAACACAACTTACGACGGCACGCACACACAGCCACCTGTCAGACACTTCCTTTTGCTTGATAAAGATGCAGCTAAACTCCACAATGATGATGAATGTATTGCCGAAGCAGAACGCGAGAGAATGGTTACACTGAACAAACAACAACTAATTTCCCAATGATCTACTGAACTTTATCACCAAGGAACAAGAAGCACAAAGACGAGAGCAAGAAAGAATAGCAGAGGAAATTGAACGGGCAAGAGCAGAAGAGCGTGAACGGGCAAGAGCGGAAGAGCGTGTGAGGGAAAGAGCGGAAGAGGAATGTGAACGAAAAGAAAGCTACGCAAAGGGAGAGAAAAAGAAGAAGAAGAAAAGAGATATTGCCGACCTTTTAGGAGCTGCTTCTGGCGAAGTTAGCCAAGTTGATGATATACAAACTGTGGTACTAGGTACAAGTGTTAAAGTTATGAAGTAGTATTGAAATGATGGTAGATGTTGGAATGGGATACACTAAAGCAGGTTTTGCGGGTGACGATGCACCCAGGGCTGTATTTCCAGTACCCTCTCAATGCCCTTTCGTAAGTTTAACACAACTCCCAGTCACTTGTAGGAAGGCCACGACACACACAAGTCATGTGTGGAATGGGCAATAAGGATGCGTATGTATCACATAAATGCAAACTTCGTTTTCATAACGATACCCAGTTATATTGGAGATGAAGCACAAAGCAAGCGTGGTATTTTGAATCTCCAGTCGCCGTTTGAGCGACCATCCCGTGTCTTAGCATCAATGCAACCACAACAACCGCAACAGCAGGAGATGCAGCAGATGCAGCAGCAACAACAGCAGCAGATGCAGCAGCAAATACAGCAGCAGGTCATGCACCAGCAACAGCAACAGCAGCAACTGAAGCCATCCTGGTCTGCCAGTTCAAGTTCATTGACACCAATCACAACCACAAGCACATCGACCAATTCGACACTGAAAAAAGCTGAAGCCCCCTCTAGGCCCTCCTTTTCCTTGGCGGCGGCTTCCCCTGCATATTCTCCTGCGTCTCCTGCGTCTGCGCCACGAGCAAGGGCTCCTCCACCTCCATCCTCCCCTGCTTATTCTCCTTATTCTCCTTCTATGGCACCTCCATCTGCCCCCATGTCTCAAAGTAGAAGTTCTTCAATCACTCCACAATCCCTTCCACAGCTGCCAGCTTTTCTCCCACCCATGGCTACAACTGCCACTGCCTCCAGTGCAGCATGTTTCTTCTCACCTTCCTCAGTTTCTTTTTCATCGTTTCCTCCAACCCCTGCACCTGTGGCTCTTTTCGGTTCTCCTGCCCCACCTTCCCTGAATGCATATGCCCCACCTCCACCTCCACCTCCCATGGCTGCCTTTGCCCCACCTCCACCTCCCATGGCTGCCTTTGCCCCTCCTCCACCTCCCATGGATCCTTTTGCCTCTTCCCCCCCGATGGATCGTGCTTGTTACAGCTTATCTATGGACGACATGCCTCCTCCCCCCGTTACAACATCTTTTATGGACTTTCCCCCTCCCACGGAGTGCATGGCTCCTCCAACGGAATCATTGGATGCTTTGAATATATGTTTCGTTGCGGAACTACCAAAATCCACTTTGTCTGCAGAACCTCAAGCTCTGAACGATTCTATGTGGAGTGACTTCTCTGGTAACTTGGACTTAGCGGCTGAACCGGAGGCAGGAACTGTATCTTTAGGGCGTATTCAGCGATCAGCTTCACCTGCAGCAAAATGTGAGGAGATAATGGAAGAAGCTGAGGAATGTGACAGTTGTGGTGTTAATCCGTTTGCCGACGAGGACGAGGACGAGGAGGTATCCGAGGAATCTGAGGAAGAGAAACCCAAGGCCAAGGCAGCAATGAAGCCCATGGCGAAGGCTGAAATGAAGCACATAGAGAAAGTGCAAATAATAGCGGAAAGGCAAGTCCTTGCACCGGCCAAGAAGATGGCGCCACCCCCAGCTGCAAAACCTAAAGTTTCAGCAGAAGAAACCCTCATCATGAGGAGAAGAGTGATGCAGAAAGCAGTAGAATATAAAAAGGCAGAAAAAGCAGTTCAAATGAGGGATGAAGACAGAAAAATTTGTGAAGTAAAACCAGCCCTACTATCTCTCCAAAGGAGGGCGGAAGTAGCACACGTGGCAGCAAGGGGTAGGGGTGGAGTGGCGAGATTTGTGATGAGAAAGATGGATTCGAGATCTGACGACAGAGAACGAGAGGAAAGAGAAAGAAAGGAGAATGAAGAGCGGGAAATGAGGGAGAAGGAAGAAGAAATGAGACGGGAAGAAGAAAGGAGGCAAGAAGAAGAAAGAAGACAACAAGAAGAAAGAGAGAAAGCTGAGCAGGAAGCAAGGCGAAAAATGGAAGAAGAGAGAGAGGCAAGAAGGAGGGAAGCAGAAAGACTTGAGGAGGAATGTCGGCGAAGATTGCAGAAAGAGAGAGAGGAAAGAGAAAGAAGAGAGCGGGAAGAAAGAATAAAGGCCGAGAGGGAGAGAGTAAGACGAGAACAAGAGGCCAAAGCCAGATTGGAAGAAGAAAAGGCATTAAGGAGGGAAGAGCTTATGAGGCGTGCAGAAGAACTATTATCAAAAGCACCTACCGAAAAGCTCGTGAAGCCCCCAACTCAGCATCCACGATTTCTGTTTACACCAGCACCACCCACTGAAAACATTCTTACAATGTTCAAGCCCCTCGTAAACCCAATCAGGACCTCAGCAGATCGTGAGTCATGAAAATTTTTTCCTGTGGTTGTAACTTTCATTTTTAGCTTACAAAGCGTTCCTGGCAGCCATTAAAAGTGATCCTTCCCTTGGAACAAATGCGGCCTTTTTCCTTCAGGTAGCCAAGGTGGTGACAACATCTTCTCTAAGGTATTTCATTACCATAAACTCACTTAACTAACCTTTTCAAGAATTCTAAGCAACCTGGCTGAGCTCAAGCTTGATGATATATCAATGTTACGAAGTCTGTGCTCAATTTTAATTCAACGCGACGAACTTAGGTAGTTGGCAAACCAACAACGAATTTCTCACACACTTTCCAGAGTAGCAAAGTTTTTATTGGAAAAAGCACTCCAACTCCGCGGGGAGGAGCCCCAGGTAACTTGATTTTACATTGAATGAAGCAAGATATTTATACCTATCTAGTCACATCGTGACCTAGCATTAGTTGTTGCAGAACAAGGCGACACAGGTTTTTCCTTCATCATTAAATCTGATCTCATGTGATCCAAAAAGAGTCTCTCAAACGGGCAATAGAATTATTGGTGAAAGTCGTAGATGGTAAATGGGATCTCCGATTTGAGCAAATTGAACTTGTTTCCCTCATGGTAAGTTGTGCTATTCCTTTATTTTCCTTTGATGTTATTAACAGGAACTGAATGCCATTGTTCAACAAGCCGAGTCTAAAGGGTATGTTACAGCGTCATGCACCTCAAATACTCATCTCCTTTAGGTTAATGGCCAGCATACGTGCTAACTTAGATTCACGTATGATCGCTCCCGTGGATGTAGACTTGCGCTGTGTATTAACATGGGATACCGATATGACAGGTTTCCCTTCCCTGAGCAATTCTGGTTTAGCTGAGTTTGGTAAATAAAGACGTGGAGTTAATTGTCACTGATCCATCAGGAGAACGGTGCAACTCCTTCAGCAACCATACTAAATCTGGTGGTGCGTTCAAAAACAAAAAAATCTCCTAAATGCTATACCAACCCCAAAACAGGAATCATGTCCAGAAACTTCACACAGGGTTATGGTCCAGTTGAGTGGATGGTGCGCTGCTCTTTGACTCCCACCACAATTCACTAACCGGTTATAATAGATTAAGAATGCCCAACCCGGCAACTACACCATTGAGACCAGGCTGTACCACGCAGCCACTCCAAGGTAACACTCTCCCCTCCACCTATACAAACAATTCCAACCTAACATAACCCACAAAACAGCATTGTTGTTGCTGCTACAGTGGTTGTTTTTGCAGCCTTTGGCCGCTCAGACCAAGTAACTCTTGGACGAACAACTGTTCTTCTCAATACCACGGACCCAAGTGCCCGCATTGGTGTGGTCAATGTCAAATCCTTGTGAACCCCTTTGTTCTTTCTAAAGGAAAAAAAACCTTAAACTTTGTGAGTAGAAGCTTTTTTGTCTTTTATTTCTTTGAGAAAACTGTAAATAGGAGGTAAGGCCGTAACCTTGGCTTCAACTTAGTCGGCAATTTGGTTGCTCTGGAGTGGATGGTTTGGTTCTGAACAGTCGTTGTATCTATTCCAGAGTTAGTTAATGGGCATCGAACTCTGAGAGGTACACACAGGTACAGAGGATGTAAGTTCCACAGGTTTTTTACCCCGGGAATCACAACAATTTGGGTCTGAACCATGGGCAAGTAAAAGCTCCACTATACTGGGATCACCTTTTATACACGCATAATGAAGCTACTTCAGGATTGGATGGACGGATATGTCAACAGAAAGGAGAACTACAATCAGCACTTACTGGAATCCTCCCAAAAGAGTCCGTCCTGTGCGACAAAGCACCTGATTCCAGGAGGATTTTAGCACACTGCAGGTTTCCCTCCTCAGCTGCTTTGTGAAGAGGACGTTTGCCCCACTGATTTGGTGCATTTACGTCTGCGCCGGCTAGGAGGAGTTCTTTTATAATATCTGCATACGACCCGGAAGCCACAAGTAGGGGGGAGTTCCCTTGCTTATCTATCCAGGTTAAGCAGATAAATAAAAGAGGTATAATCCACTACCACACAAATTAGGATCAGCGTGGTGTGAGAGTAAGAAATGCACAATAGAGCTATGACCGCTCCCACAAGCAGCATGCAATGCAGTGCGTCCTCGGATGTCCCTTTCGTCTAGAATAGCTCCCATCTCCACCACTACCTATATAAATTGAAGGTTTTTTTCACGTGCAGAGTTTACACTTTCTAAATTGAATATAAACCTTCACAACAGAGAGATTACCACATTCCGCAGCCACGTGCAAACACGTGCATAAGCCACCTTGTCGTAGTGTAAGTTGTAGCGGTTCCGAAAGGAATGAGTTTGTTTTCACGTCGTCGCAGATCTCAACCTTGCGTTCTTGTATGCACTAGATTGACGTCAGACGACAGTGCGACACGTACCCCTGCAGCATCTCCCGTACGCACCAACGACAACAATTTCTCAGCCACTTTTCGTGTTTGTTATTTTTTCTCGATTTCACATCAAAAGCACAGGGACATTGTGGGATAGTAGTAGGTTGCAGTGGGCATTATGTGATGTTTGAAAACCCAAGAAAAGGAAAAAAGCACAGAAACTCTTTTTTAGGACATGAATTGGGTGATGTAGGGCCACCAGTTGTCATAAATTGGCATCTCCCAGATATCAACTTCATGGACCCCATTTGCCTCACACAAGTTGAATCTTGATTTTGGTTGTTTAGTATATCAGTGTTTATTTATAAGAAAGAACCTCTCTTCTATCTCGTCATCTGTTAATGGCTGGTCATTCTGAGTGTTTACTGTTTCCATTCCAATCCCAAGTTTTTCAGTTCCTATCTCTGACACTGCAAGTGCGAGTTGTTTTCTGTACTAGGTAAGCCACTCTCCACTTGGGGTGTTAATACACACTGGAAAGAGTCCCAGCTTCCAGTGTATGTAGCCATGCAGTTGATATAATCTACATGGGACTGAGCAATCAGCTCATAGTTCCATATGGTATTCCATGTCGCTACATCAACAGAAAGTACCTTCCCTTGAGGAAAGTTAATTGATTATTGTCCTTTGATGTTAAAACCTTTGAGGTGTAGAGCATCAGCAAATTGAGTCAAAAAATTCGCGTAGTCAATAGCGTCTTGATCTGTTGCAGTTGTGGTAGGTTCAAAGTCCATATTGTAGCCAGAGTGCCCATAAATTACGGCACTGTTGTTTAATTAGGTTTTTTTGCGGGAATCTGATGCACTACTTTGCAACTGCTTCGTTAATAAAGTGGTCAGGGTTTGCAAATAGATATCGCATCCAATCTAGGAACTCAGGTGGATATGGGTATGAAGAAAACATTGGCAGAGTTTCAAAACCCCAGGAAGCCAAAATGTCATTAACCTTTTTGTAGATTATTGTGCTTGCATGTTGGGTTACTGGAGGTCAGACGATCCCATAAGGGAATTCCCTCCCAGTGTTTTTGTTTTAGCTTAGGGGAATTAGAATTAGCTACACACATACATCGGTCAGATTGTTTCTGACTATGGTCCCATTCGGGCCCAGGTTGTAGAGCTCAAAAGATACAGTGGAGACTACATCACGGTGATCATAGAGCGACTTGAGCTGGTCAAGAATGTCGTCAGGCGTGTGACCACATCTCTCCAGGCACATCCTATTTCGACGATTGGGAATGGAACGGAACGGCACTCCTCTCGTTTTGTCAGCACTCCCACAAGGAAAAAGTACCAGGGCATAAGACGGTTACATTGTACAACCACAACCCAAACAGCCAACGAAACGACAACTTTCTCAATAAAACCCATTTTACGTTTTGATTAGACTTGTTGATCGACATTTGCCTTCGTCTTCTCAACTCAGGCTTCCCTACTAACTCTTGAAGGTTGGAGACCAAAGAAGTCTATCTTCTGAGGTGTTACGGTCAGGCACCACCTGAAGGCATTTTTTTCGGTTTCGGCCTGCAGTTGCACCGTAATTAAACCATCAAGCTACAACAAAGGCCCTTTGCCTACCACACGTGAGCCCGTCGCGCACACACCCATAAGCTGCAATCCCCTTTGGCCCCAACACCGCCACCACCACCACCAACAACCACCAAGAACCAGAACAACCGGGACCGAGATGAGGGGAGGACGAGGAGGAGGCGGAGGCGGAGGACACCGAGGGCGAGGGGGCCACCGCGGCGGGCGCCGCCACGAGCCGGCGCCGGCGGAGCCCCCGCGGGCCACCATCGCGCCCAAGACGGTGACGGACGTGCCCAAGGCGGCGCGGCCGATGGAGCGGGCGCGGGGCCGCGACGCGGTGGTGTCGTGGGCGGCGCTGGACCCCGAGTGCAGGTACCTCGCGATGATCGGCGCCTCGAGCACCCTGAGGGTCGTGGACTGCGCGACCAACGAGGTCGTGGGCGACTTCAACGACACGAGGGCCGCGGGCAGTTGCACCTGCGCTTGCTGGGGCACAAAGTCCCAGATCGCTGTGAGTCTCCCAGTCTACTCTCTATTTCGGCTTTTTTTTTTTGTTTTTTTTTTGTTTTGGTTTTTTATGTCTATTTTGCGGAAAAGTATCTTTTTTGTGTGCTTTTTCAACATTTTAGGTATTGTCCTAACTGGTTATTATTTTCTCCCATAGACTGGACGGTCATCGAAAATCGCAAGAACTAATGATCCTGTTATTGTGTTGGGCAATTCTGCGGGAGAAATATCTGTGTGGGAATTATTAAAGTGTGTTTCTCAAGTTATGACAGCATGTTAGCTAATATCCTTCAAGAGGCGAGGTATCCACAAAACTTTCCCGCAATAAAACTCCCGTATCGAGTGTTGCGTGCTCCAAATCTGCTTGGATATTATCTGGAAACATAGAAGGAGAAATCACCCAGTGGGACCTTATATCAGGCACTGTGTTAATGTATGATGCACAAAACACTACTTTTCCACCCAACCGCACCTCCAAGGAGCTGTACTGTGGAAGGGCGTGTCAACAATTTATGCATTTTCGACGACGATCACACTTTCGCTGCAGCAGCCCAAGATATACAGCTTTTCGACACTGTGGGTCACGTGAAAATTAAAGGTTTTGTCGGCCACAAAGACCCAACTCAATGGCTTTCCTGCTCAACTGTATGGAATTTTTCTATGTTTGCAGCTTACTGATATCTGGGCAGGTCCCAACTCCTGTACTTGTCTCTGTATCCAGTGATTTGTTTGTGTACGGATGGAATTGCAATCCTAATGAGCAGTTCATTGACGACATTGCTCTACAAAGTTTCTTCCCATAATGTACTATGTAAATTACTAATTTTATCGCACAGCACTCACCCTCGATGCCGCTCCTCACACAGTGGATATTGCCACTGTTGGAAAAACGAAGGTACTAAAACTTTCCAAACCTGAAAAACATTTCAACTTTGCTCCTAGAAAACAAACCTTGTACTAGTGGTCAGCACCAAAGGTGTTCATGTTGCACAATGGGACAGTATGGCAGCACACCTTCAGATGAAACGCGGCACACCCAGCGAATCTATTACATTTGACTTGATGTTCACATCTTCATCACTTCCTGTGATTGCGGCATCATTCACCAACGCAGGATCGGCACTTACAATTGCCAGAAGTGACTTTGTGGAAACTTGGTTTGAAACCATTGTGTGCAATTTACAACTTTTCTTGTGTTGTTCTTACATCCTCAGAATGTCTTCGATTATGCCACATGCACGCTTTTGCAGCATGGCACAATCCCACTTGTTGAACGAGACCTCAAAAGAACGATGTCGAAGGTACCTCACTCTTCTTCCGTTTTGTATTGTTACACAAGCAGGCAAGAGCAACGAAAGCGCCTGTTACAGACATTGACTTCGACGTTGCAACGGCAGACACCACTTCAGCCATTCCTGCTATCGGAAGTGATAAAGGTGCTTTGGTATCTTGAACTTGGTTCTTAGGCTAATTTTAATTTCGTAGACACCGATTACGAGGGACAACTACATACTCTTTACAGCCAAGTAACGAAAACTAAAGATTCACCATCAGGTTCCTTTATTTCGTGGTGTGTGTTCTAGTTGTTGATTTGTTGCTCCTTTGTGATGGCTTCCTACGATTCAGTGTTTTACCCTACTGTAGCACAGACCACAAGTGTTAAGGCCGGGTCTCTGCAGTCTGTCTTGGAGCAAGCCCTTATTACAAAAGACAAAGCACTCCTAGAGGACTGTTTGAAAACCAACAAACTGGTAAGTGTTTTCTTTCTTTCTTTTTTTTTTTTGAGAGTTGCTAATGTCCCCCAGTCTGTCATACAGTCAACCGTACAACGGCTATCAGTGAATTCTGTGATACCGTTATTGAATGCACTTGTTCCTGAACTGGATGGGTGCGCTTGTGAAATTCATTACCACTATAACCGCTTTTGGTTTAGAAGTAACCAAACCGCTCTGATTTGGGTAAAAACCATCCTCACTGAGCATGCCACTCATATTATGGCAATACCCAATGTTAACAGTGCACTATCTGATCTTTATCTCACCCTTCAAGCACGAACATCAGCCTACAAGAAATTAGTAAACCTTTCAGGAAGACTTCAAATAACCTTGAGCCAGGTTCACATTTCCCGTTAAACAAAAACCCACCTCCTTCCTCACATTCCGCCCTACAGGCTTCCCGTGTTCACCCCGATTTTAGCGAAACAGAGCCCGTTGTCTACCTCGATGAAGAAGAATTAGCAGTTGCACCACCCCCTGTGATTGAAGGCGAGGAAGTCCGCTTTGGATTCGATGAGCTGGGAAACAGTGATGGTGAACCAGAGACTGAACTTATCGAGAACGGGGAAGAACAGGCTGAAGAATCAGCGGATACCAAGTCCAATGAAGAGGAAGAGCAAGCAGAGGAGGAGGAAGAGGAAGAAGAGGAGGACGAAGCACAACTAGTTGCTGAGGAAGAAGCAGAAGAATCGGATGACGAGAACAATGATGATGAAGAGGAAGGGGAAAGAGGGAGCAAGGGAAAGTCAAAAAACGACAGTGAGGAGGATTCTGACATGGAAGACTGAACAGACTTTTACAAAGAACAATAAATACAGAATTTTTTTTCAAGAGAATTCTCTTTTTTTCTTGTCTTTTCAATTTTCAGAGTGTGCTCATCCTGGAGTGGGTAAATACAGATCTGTGGAAGATATTAGACTGCCCAAAACAAAGACGATCTTCCAGTCGTGCATTGGAACGGTGGCTGTATCTGGTTGGTGAGTTGTTGCTGACCTCTAACCGTTACCACCCAGTCTCAAGGGTTGCGGGTGCTTCGAGTCCAAGGAATTGTACACTGGGATTTGAAACCATCGAACGTATCGCGACCATTCAATTCGACTGTGAAAAACCACATTGAATAAACAGTAAAAACCTTCACCAGCTAAAAGCGAAACAAGTTTGTTGTTTTCGTGTTTGTTCTTAGTGCTTCTTTCTTTTGTTGAGAAGTTCAGAGTTGAGAACAACACAAACAGGGAGGGTACGGAAGTGCTCTGCCCAGTCAAGACCATAACCTCCAACCCATTCTGTGCCATCATACTGGAAGTATTAAGCACCTGTTTTGGGAGAGGAAGGAATACCTCGAAACCAATGTAATCTACTGGTACATCGACTTTTCTCAGCGAAGCTGGCTTTGATAAAAATGTGGAAATCCTCAAGGATGCTGGCTGTGTGTGTGAGGAACTAGTTAGTGCACTTGCTTGGGACAATAAGGGCACAAGTGCGATCGGTGGGATTATGGCATTTGGAGAGTTTGTACCCGTCTTCCCAGAAGGTTTGCACGGAGATATGAGAGGGTGTATCCAGTGTCAATGATATCTTCCACCACAAGTACATGCTTATTTTCGATATTACGCTTCAAGTCCATAATAACTCTAACAGCACCAGTAGTGCTAGTAGAGTCACCATACGTGGCTGCAATGCAGGACAAACAACACAACAGTCAGTACCACAAACAAAGGTGAATGGCAAGCAACAAACCAAGGGCCATGAACTCCACGAAATTAGGCAGACCAAGTGCGGACAGCTCCCGCGACAGGTCAGAGGCAAATATAAACGCTCCCTTCACTTCCATTAACCAAAAAGGGGGGGGGGGAGCGGAGCCGGGAACCTTCAGTATCGCCACCAGTACCAACTGGTCGTCGAAGCTTGTGAGCAGCGGGCGGTACTCGTCGTGGATCTGCTGCGCGAGTGCCCTCACCCGCTGCCGTATCTGCTCCGCCGAGTACAGCTCACGCACTATGTACCCCGCCTCGTCGTTTGGCAACGCCGCCGTTGTTGTTGTTGCTGCACCCTCAACCGTGGACCCACTCATTTGGTTTTTATTTTTCTCACTACACTTGTAAAGAAGGATTCCGGCATGATATCTTCCTCCATCTCCCGGACCACCTCCTGATTCCTCTTGTTCTGCACTCCCTACTGCCTTCGTGTACATTTGTGCCTGCCCACAAACCCGGCACACCCTGGTCCTCAAAATGATCCAACGGCGACCGGACCTCCCACATCTTTCCTGTGTAGTTTTAAATTTAGAAAAAAAAGGAACATATATACCCTTAGATTCTTCTTTCCTTCCAGGTTCTTC
Organism: Pelomyxa schiedti; assembly: GCA_020536535.1. Classification (NCBI taxonomy): domain Eukaryota; phylum Evosea; order Pelobiontida; family Pelomyxidae; genus Pelomyxa; species Pelomyxa schiedti. The sequence continues at coordinate 60,931 of JAHLWZ010000644.1, read as the reverse complement.
CTGACAATGCTGTCCTGCTGTTGTGGAAGTACAGGTTCTGTGCAAGAGAGCTTCTGAATCAACAATTCTTTGAAAGGGTGGCGGTTGCTGTAATCCTCATCCTCTTCATTCATGTTCTCTGAATTCAGGCCTTTTAGTTTTGTATGTTGTGTGTGTTTTTGGGTGCTTGAGAGGGGAGTTTGTGTGGTTGTTGCAGTGGTTTTTTTACTGTTTGACCTTTGGTGTGATGGATTTCTTTGGCGGAGGTTCCGTTTTTTGTACTTGTGGTGACAGTTGTGAAGTTTGTGGATGTGGTTTGTACGGGACCTGGTGTTGTTTCTGGAGTTGGTCTGGAGTGCAGAAACTCATAAAATCGAAGGGCATGGGCAGTTTGAGCAATCACAACCAGTGTCATGCCTTGGCTTTTATGAATAGAAATGGCCCAAGCAAGTTTCAGAGAAGGTTGACCATCAGCGAGGTTACCCACTCAGTCTGTCCATACCATCGAATTTCACGAGGGGAATGTATGCATTCTTGTTGGCAAGAAACCACCTTGTGCATAATGGCCATCAACACTTTCATTCTTGGGAACTCCTTGTCCCTTTTTTTTTCCAATCAAATCAGAGATCGTTTCGGATATTACGACCAATAGCATCCAATCTGTGAAAAAGTGCTGCATCCAGCATAGATACCTGTATAATGTGAGTAAGGTAACAAGTAATCCTTGAAAAAAAGCTGGGCACACTTCGTCTATTATGAGAACATCTGCATTTTCCCAGTTATCCCTCCTTGCCCAGGCACCCGCAAGATGAGCTGCAGATGATGCTGTCTAACACAGCCAGGTGAACCCGCCCAGTGATGAAGAGTAACACCTCCAATGTTGACTGCCGCAATTCCTGACGGGAAGGCATGAAGGATTAGAAAGGCGCATTATTAAAGTAGCAAAACGAACCTGTAAGTGCTGTCACTGCTACTCTGCAGTCCGTAGATTTCAGTAGGTCAACAATTCTTCGGAGAAGTAAAGATTTCCCTGTTCCAGCACAACCTTGGGAGAGGTAAGGG